>VOMN01077051.1:0-20077 GCA_014899125.1 Orchestia grillus | reverse complement strand
TGGGTGATGTAGCGCTTACTGTGTGATGTAGCGCTTACTGTGCGATGTAGCGCTAACTGTGCGATGTAGCGCTTACTGGGTGATGTAGCGTTTACTGGGTGATGTAGCGCTTACTACGTGATGTAGCGTTTACTGTGTGATGATCCATTTTCCTAAGGCTTAAGTCACTTAAAAGAAAGTAAACTTAAAAAAAACACAGTTTGCAATTACGACCCACGTGACTTCCTTCACTTGTCATTTACCGGTCGACTTTTTCTAATTTACGTTGTATGTAAGTACAAGGCGTTATTTAACGACGCGAATTTTAAGGATGTCTGCTTGTTATGGCGAGCCCTTTTTATTTAGCATGCTGTTTACCTTTGCGTGTTTTTAACGTCCCGTTTTCTTAATTTCGTTCACGTGAGTTTTACTTCAGGTGCTCTCCGACGCCGCCATCTTTTTGGACGCCACGCGATAGTACGCGCATTTATTTTTCGAGTGGCTTTCTTTCTACGATAAATTTTCTAAGATGTAGAACTAATATGCAGACAATGTTGTAATGCTTTTGATTTGATGTGCTAGGCCCGTAAATGTTTCGTTGCAATTCGTAGCTGTAGAAATATTAGAACACTAAGTGGGTGTAGTGGAGCACTGGAACCAAGGTTAAACATCGGTTTAAGTGCGAAAATAGTAGAACAAGTGATAAGCTTTACTTATCACTCTTGTCGTTTGCCGTTGAGCAAATTTCATTGAATGAGTTCAACATTTACTGGCTAAAAGGTATAAGTGTTATTTGTTTTCCTAATGTGAACATCTGCGACATGGGATGCGTAAGTTTTCTCATTAATAAAAGGTAGCTAAAAGCTTCTTTGCAATTTTAAAATTAGCTATTTGACATCCTGCTATACCCCAAAACTGCTACCACAAGGCCAAGACTGCTCCGTACTCGCATCAGATGCTGAAACAGATTGACCTTGTAGACGTTAACCTCCGTTCCTTCATGACAACTCACAACCGCATTTGGTGCTGGAATAAAGCGTACGATTCAGTGACTAGGCTGGGAGGCGCTGTGTCATCCAACTTACCTGCTGGACTTGCACCAACGGGTTACCACCTCTCACATTACCTCAGTAATCACCTTTGCGAGAAACACTTCGCAAATGTAGAGGGTCTCAGACAGACACTCACTAGCTTCTTTGCAGTAAAAAATGACATATTCTTAGCCCTTGAGCAGTGCGCATCTAGAGGCAGATTGGCGAAAGGTTCTGGATGCCGATGGTCATTGTTTTGACAATCAACGTTTGGTTCAATTTCATGTACGGCTTTTTTTAGTATATTTGCACTTTGTTACCAGTAACATATAATTATCGTGGAACCATCAACGAATCGGAAGATAACGCCTAATGAATGAATTGGAATAAAAATGTTTCCGTTCGAAAATATTTGATTGCGCGAGAAGAGACAGTTCTTGATTTTAGACCTTAACTCAAGTGGGTTTCCTATTGAAAATAAAAGGCAGTTACGCGGAAGGCTTTAGGCAGTTCTTCACCGCAATTATCGTTTTCTAACGTATTTTGACAGTTGTGCTCAGATTATCTCTAAGGGCGAGAAATAGGATATAGGCTGCATGCAGATCTCGGCAGTAATGCTCTAAAGCAGAAATAATGCCCTTCGGGCCAGTAATCTGTGGGAAGTCAGCTGAGCCGAATTTTAATTAAGTTTGGAAGGATTAATGGATGAAGATTTCTCTTAATATTACAATAGCTTAACACCTCGAACTGACCTGCTATATCTATAAATTACCCAACCCGAGTGATGCAAAATAGCTAGGGAGTTAAATGCTTGGAACTGAGCTCTTCTGATAAAAAATGAGTCACTGCGACTACTCTGGTGCAGGACCACGACGAGCACGAATAAAGGCGGCAATTCTGGGCGGCATTGAGTCTACAATTAAGTGTTCTAATGTACATCTGATCAATTTGGAACCACTCTTGCATCAACTGATCTCGTTCTGCGGCCACGCTCTGCGTTCTAGGTGGACTCACAATTTTTTTTATTGGACTCATGTCTGGGGACTTAGCTGGCCTACCTAAATGCTTGACATATCCTGAACTGTTATGATAATTATTGACAGTACTAGCCCGATGCACCCGGCACTTATCCTCGAAAGGAGCTCGGAAAACAAGACATTGAAGCTCAAAAAAACATTGGTGACCATTTTTTTGTCCGGGGAGCGTATAATTTTTTTAATACGATTGAAAAATTGCATAGAAAACAAGGACACTAAAATTTTGCATCGTGATATTATGGCATTTTAAGTAACCGTAAATGGCATAGTATCTCATGAGATGGGATTTTATAGATTGCGAAAAGACGCATGAAGACTTATATGAGTTGTGAGCTCTATTAATCATTACTTTATATGGAATACTAGAGAGTAATGTTATGTCCGATGCCGTGTTTTCGGGGATTTAAATTTGGTTTCTTTAAAACCTGAGCTTAGGGATCGTTACGCACCTCGGCCAGGACGGGGATTTTATTCTCGATGATAAGTTTTAAACGCTAGCAGCATCAAGGAAATTTAACAAGACTTGGAGTTTATGTTCAGTAGGGCGTGAAAGAGGTCTTGGTTTTCTTCATTTATTATACTCGGCTTATAAACAGATGGTAACAATTTGCATAAGTTAATAAGGTAGTTTCAGGCACAGGCGGAGAAAATTTACGCCCTGCTTTACGGCGTCGGCAGAGAGGCCTGCCAGGTCTACCGCCTCGGGAACCTTGCTTGTCTGGATCTGTTCTCTATCTGATTAAATGGGATCCTTTTTCGAGAGGGAGAAACACATCCGGCTATCGCATACCAACAACAATCATACGTTGAATTTTCTATAAATATTCGAAGTCGTGAGTCAGCGAATTCTCAAACAAAGACAGAAGATTGAGCTAGTAGGTAGGGACTGTACATCAAGTAAGGGATTTCAACTCAAGCATCGTCGATCTGAATTGTTCAGCGAATTCTTTTAGTCTGAGATACAGGCTTGGATCTGCAATATGAAAGTATAACTACTTTGCATGATGCTCCGCTTAGAGCTAGAATGAGGTATTTGAAGTTCACTGAAGGGATGTATATTACTCTCCTAACAGTAACATGATGGCGTGCAAAACTTTGAGGAATCATCGAGTACTCAATGTGATTGGTAAAGTTACGTTACATCAATGTTATATAATATAAATGTTGCGTTATGTGACTGTATATGACATTCATTTGCTCGAATATGATAGATAAGCGACGAATGATTAGTTTTTAAATGGTATTAAGTAGTGTATTCGTGTCTCTGTGACACATGGAGACCATATTTAAACCGTCAAATGTATGACACATATTTTACACATCTATTACTCATCTGTTTGATCCTTCACTGCGGAAAGGTTGTTTTTCAATAAATTCTGGTAATATTTTGGAAACTAGCGTTTAGTACACCGTTTGTGTGCGAAACAAAAGTTAAAGGATAAATATTGTCCATAACAGGCATGGATTTTAAGAGGTCTTTGCGTCATATTTTGAAAAATCATAGTTTAAATGTACTTCTATCAACGTACGTTTGTTCAAATGGGTATTTTTTGATAAGCTCGATTTTACTATTAGACAATGTTCGTGTATATCATACGGCTTTAATTAAAGTTTATTGAGATTTTCTTTCTCTAATCAGAGATGATATATTATACGTTGGTCCTATAATATTTCCTCAGCTAAACGCTTTCGAGAAATTAATCTAACTATAGCTTCACTATTTCATTTTATTCAACATTTAATTTCCAGTCTTTGAAATGCTTAAGTGAGAGAGAGCTAATTTTCTACCTCTATTCGTATCGTTTTGAATGCATTTAATAAGCGTTTCTTGATAATCAAGCATGCCTAACTACGCATGAGCCGTAAGCGACAGTCAGCAGCCACATTTACTCGACATACTGCGTTAGACTGTATATTCGACGTTCATCGGAAATTTAGCAATTATTTCTTGAAATCTGTTTCTGTTGATGCAGCAAATAAAAGGAAAAAACGATTCCTAATGTACAATTTTTACATTGAGGCAGAAGAAGCGTTAAATCTTGAAAGCTACGACGCAGCGTTCCCGTGTGCCAGTTATCGAGCAAATAGAGGTGAGTGTGTCAGGGGAGCGTGGGAACGCATCGCTGTCGCAGGTGTTTTGAAGTGTGCTTTAAATGCAATGCCATGGAGAGACAGAGGCCTAAATTAAAAATGGAAGTGACGTAATGCAAAACGAAAACGAAAAAAACCGATGGGTTATTATTAATATAAACTATTTATTGTTGCCATTAACTGAGTGAAGTAGGTCAGAGGTAACTATAGAGCAATTTTAAGTTGAAAATTTTCTGGCTAGGAGCTACTCTGTCACAGGCATAAAACCTATTGACTCGCATGAATAAAACTAAACTAATGCCAAATAGTAACATCAAGCTGAACTGTACACAGTTTATCACAAAAATGAGCCAGCTTTTCAGTTTGTACTTTCCTTTTTTACTCTGTTGTAGCCCATGTAGCTTTCTATGTGTGATGAAATAAATGAGATTGCGTGAAGGTTACGGCAATAAGTAATGGGGTACTAAGAATAACAAATATATTAGTGAGTTTCCCATTTTGTTTTAAATTTTATTTATGGAATATTTCCGTATAAAAGCGTAGACGCATTGTATCATCAAATAATCATTTGCTGTCATCTTCTGTTCCAGTTGACAAGTGTCCAAAAAATAAACGCTGCACATTGATGGGCTATTTGATGATAAACAAGCATTTTGAAAATCGTTCAAATTATTTTGCATGCGTTCATCACAAAATGGACTCGATTCAAGTCCTGCTGGACTTTCATTGCGTGCATGTGACGATTCAATGTTAGATGTCGAGCGACTCAAGCCGTGCAGCTGAGCGCTATCGCATGTGTACACGGCTGCTGCCGGCTAACTTCCGAAGCACAAGTCGTTCGCTTATTTTGTTGCTGGAATAACTAATTAGAATTTTTTTCGAAAATTATTGGGCGTATCGTCTGATCGTGCTTAGTTTTTATGTGCTTGGTTTATTATTCAGTCTAAAATATGATGAGTGGTTGCGTAATTGTATTATTGTTCATCAGGTTGAAGCGATAATATTTGGTAATTTAAGCTCAACCCCTAGTTACTAATCGACCAAATTCCGACCTGGTTAAAATATCACTTAATTTCAATCAAGTCAAAACAAGTTGTATCGATTTAAACCTAGTACTGAATTTTAATCTTGTAAAACAAGTCCACTAAATTTCGTACAGGACACAAGTCGACTCAGTTCCAATGTAGTGATAAGTTGACTCAATTTCAGCAAAGTAACAAGTTGACACTATTGCAACCTAGTTACAAATTGCTCAATTTTAATATCGGGGGCGTTTCAAAATTAGTTTTGTTTTAACAAGTGGAATCTCATTTCAGTAATTTAAAAGGGCGACCGATTTAATTATAATTTTTTTTGGATGAAACTAGCACTTAGATGAAACTACACTGTAATACTTCAGAGAGGACTCATGTCCAATAACAACCCTAAAATGAGTATATTTACCTGCCTATGAAGTATTTTTAAATCGTCGAAAATATATGGAAAAATATAAGAGAAAATTCATGTTTTAATTTCAGAAAAAGGACCCACACGAGCTGAATTCAAACGTAGAGCTGACTAAGTCAAGATCATATATGCGGGTGTGAAATAGTCACCTTTCAGGTCTAAAGAGGATTTAGTTGTAATTTTAGCCGAACTCGGTATATTCTGAACGAACAGGCTTGATTCATTACAAATATAACCAATAGTTGTAAACCGTCACTCGACACCAGAAACTGTAAGGCTTCAGCAGAATTATACTGAGTAATGCATTAGATAGCCATCACTCACCACTCTATGCTCTGAACGTTCCAGTCGACGTTCTGGCGTGGTCGCCGCTACCGCATCATCGTCCCTACGTGACATTTGCATCATCGCTCAGCTGCGACACTTGCACGAGACGCTGCCCTGAGCACAACTTCGTGTTATTTTTTATTTGATTTTACACCGTCTCTAGAAACATGTACAGTTCGAAAATTAACTTTAGTGTGTACGTGTTAAGTCCAAACTCTGTTCAAATACTCGAAGTTTAATCATGTTTTGAAAGACTTCATTAACTTGAAAACTGATTCAGTGGGGTGATCGGCGACGTCCACAATTTTAAAATAAAACTTGCAGTTGAAGAGGGCTGGGATACGACAGCTGCTGCCTGCAGCATTGACAGCTCTCCCTGACTCTGACGCTTATTGACTGGTTTCCGTTCCCGGGCTCCCATTTTGAAGCATCTTAAATTTTGTCATTATGGAATATTGCCAAGTATTTTGACTCGTGCAACGTTTGGAATATTTCTGAGTTTTGGTACGTTGCTGCTTATAGCGTTTCCGTTTGACGGTCAACTGGTAAATTAAATTTCCGTTTTGCCGCATAGTCATGATGACGTCAATGGTGGAGTAATTTTTTGCTATTTAAATAGCGTTTGATATCAGGGTTGGAATTTTGTTTTAGGGAGGAGTAAGAATTCGTTCTTCATTGCAAATTGTCTCAGATTGTGAGTTTTTACGGAATTTTGGTCTCTACGACCATTTTCTTTACTGAGAAAAATATATCGCCAATTCTGAAAGTCTGCAAACCTCAGTGGAACTGGAGAACTAGATTTTTGGTATATATTCTAGACTAACTAAAATTACCTGCTTTTTCACTGTTCTCTTCGAAAACTGAATTTGATGATTTTTATTTTCAGAAATAGACAAGTGCTCGCATGATCTCAAAAAACCTCCTTGTTAGATAGGGTCAATCCTTCGTTCCAGCTATGGATGAATCTAATTTTAATACTCGTAATGGAAGATGAACTGGTCCAGGTGTCATAAACTCTACTTTTAAGTGTGCAATGTAACAGTTTTCATTCTAACGATGATTTCCTACGTGGCTTATATGACGTTCTCTTTTAAGTGCGATGTAAAATGTGCTGTGTAGAACAATTTAAAAAGTAAAATTAATGATTTAATAGAAAATGTTTGAACGGTATCAGGAACAAACTTTTGCATTCAGGTAGCTGGCATAAAACTCAAATTTAATCCCGAAATGGAACCCATTCTTGAATGAGCACAGACCTGAATCCTTGGGCCGTAGCTAGCAGCCGCTCGCCTGATTGGATCTGAGGTCATGAGAAGGGATCTCATCTTGACTTTCAATGAAATGGATGTGTGTAGTCACAGATGTTCATTCTATTAAACATCTTCTTTTAATTCTAAGTTTGAAATGCCGTATTATTATATGAGGAATTGGAATCACAAAAGACTCATTGAAAGCCCTCAAAGTGTACATTGATGTAATCGTAATTCTTATCAGTGTAGCGGAACCGCAGCATCCGTAGCTTTTTCTGCACCGTCAGAATTAAATAAATTCCATTTTGGTCGTCTATCAAGTGGATATTACATAGTGACGCAAAAAACGGGTCAATAATACGGAATTATACCTCAAAATTAATTTACCCGTAGTGGTCGACTTATAGCTGCTTTTGGTTACGACCGACTGGTCGTAAGCCGATTCGGTCGTAAGTTGACCTGTGTTAAATCACTAAGTATTTTATACTGAGTAATAATATTGTAATCACCGTTATGTTAAACTGTATTTTACCAACAGTTTCTCACGTCATTATTTCATTTTACCTTCTCTGCGTACTACAGCACGAGTCGTTCATTGTAATCAATACATACAAAAATATGAATTACTGGTGTGAAAATACCTGCCGACCAGAGGGTCGTAAATTCGACCACCCGGAAGTTGCATAGGTCGTAAGTCAACTACTACCTGTACATTAAAAAGTGAAACAAAACCAGACGAAAGGTGGTGCTTTTAATTTTATATGATAAGGTAAATCACTCCAATATTGTACAATATTCAAACCTGAATATTCAAGATGGGTCAACTCGCTAGTTAGCTGCATTTTCATTATTGAACTCCGAAGTCGAACGAGAGAAACAGTGTTCTCCGACAGTCTTCAAGCAAAGCCTGATTCTGTACAAGAATTCATTCGAGCAGTTGTACGAGAAATTATCTCGTCCATTAACCAAGATGTTCTCGTTACAGTACTCCCCAATTTCCCAAACGGTTTATTCGCTGTATGCGGCAGCAAGGGGGAATCATTTGTATGCAGCAGCAAGAAGGAATTATCTTAAGAGCTTGTTATAAACCTGGTAAAAACAACAGCTGTTCTTTTGGTTTTGGTGTCACCCTTTCACGTCAATTACTTTTGAGTTATAACGACTTCCGACCCGTATTTTGAGTGTCTTTCTGCATTAATGAATGTCCTAAGTCTGTGATCTTAAAATAAAAATATACCATAACCGCGAGCGTATAATAAAATTTTAAGTAATGCAGATAAATTATCTTTAAATGTATCCCCTAGGATATTTCATAAAAAATGTCATGAATAATTTTAGTCGACGATGTAACGTCAGAAATGGCTACCAACCAATAAAATATTATCGAATAGATGGTGATAAAATTTCGAAGAATTAGAAGCGATGTGGAAGCAGCAGGGGAAAAACTTGATCCCTTGGATTTCGAACAAAATACAAGCAACAAAAATACGAGCATGCGAAATAGCGCCAACAAAGCCTTGTTCTCATGTAATATACATTTTGATCATCACCTGAACATCACGCTGATCACCCTGGGTGAAAACAGGTTCTTGCTTCTCTTGTACATGCGACGAATGTGCGTTCGCGATTACGATTGACGATCAAACTAATCGTGTAAACGATAGCAGGGATAACGAATATTTCCATTGCAAAATTATGCGAACATCTCAAAGAACTGAGGGAGAAAATGCATCTATACATCAGACCGTGGAACCAATCGCTTGAAATAACATAATGTTGTTTCAGAAAACATTTCGGATAACAGTGTCGAGAGCCACAAATACCATTTAACTCAGTTCGTTGGTGCATCGCTTCAATAGACTCTGGTCCGAGATCTATTGAGCAATTTTAGCCCGCTGCTCATGCGGAACTGCAGTATTTTTGAGGCAAAGTTTATTGGTCACACCGCTTCAGTGGGTGCGAGGCCTAAGTAACAAAGTATATTCTATAATAGTTCCAGGTATTCAACTCAGGTAGAAAAGTTTGGTCGCTCTTTTGCGGTTGATATTTTGAAATTAATTTCAGTAGTTCATTATCCGCTCGTGTTCGAGCTGCGGTTAATTGGTGGTTAATTGTAAATAAATATTTGGATTTTCATATTCCAAGAAATTAATGTTCTTTAGAAAAATATTTCTGATACTTTGATTCACATTCTGTAATAGCAAATGGTAAAAAATGTTGGCACGTTGGCGCTAAATACATTTCTCAAAGAATTCTAGGAATCAGCCCTACGTAAAGCATTGATTTACCATCTGATAAGTTGCAGTTGGTGCGATTGTTTACCTTGAGAAGACCTTCGTGCTGTTGGCAGCACTCAGCAAAGCTCTCACCTCTACCGACTAGAGAAGTCCAGTCTGCAATAAATTACTCTCGATTACGACAACATCAGGAACACTCGTGTGTCCTAAATAACGATGCCACTGCTCGCCTGATGCGTCAGCACCGATGTTAGAGGAATTCGCTGATTGAAAAACATTCTCGGCATGAAAGGTGGTTAGTTCGAAATAAAGTACGTATCGATCAGCCTTCTTTCAAATCAAAGAAGGACAGGTAAGTGAGAGCATGTATCCTAGGGACCTTGAATGCGAACACGTATCCTAGGGATGCGAGCACGTATCCTAGGAATTCAAGTATACATCCTAGAAATGAGGCCACGTATCCTAGGGACACGAGTATGTATCCTAAGAACCTCGACGAGAAGAAAAAACGAAATTTTTCTCGAATATTAGATCCTTGTGCACATAATAGCAATCGGCATCATACCTTCGCCGTAGCGACTATGTAGCAAAATTCTGCATCACTTCAAAAGTAAACTAATGTGACTGATGTTAACTAATAGTACCAGCCGTGGCTCTTTATACGCAAGTACGGCAAAGGTAAATCGTCACACAAGACAGCACACGGCGAGCTCTACCCCTGCACTGCTTGCTGCTACGGGGCTCTCTCACCTAGCCCACTCTCCATTCTAATAGGACACTACCTTCATAAATAAGTTATAATACACATTACCTATTTCGACTAACGATGATGGCAGAGTATTTTATGCTATTCAATTTAAATCTGGACGATGAGTTGCACACAAGCGTCGTCCTCGTGGGACGTTATTGGGTATGCAGGAGCCGCGTGTTGGCTTTATGGACATGGACTAGAGACCTTGATGAACAAACTACTTCTTAACTGTCTCCGTGTCGGTGGGTTTCGATTTGAACACTATGGATTTTTTTCATCCACGTAGGTTCATTCATGTAATTTTATTCATTATTCAAATTGCAAATTGCTAAATACGTATTTAACTTCGTGTCAGGAAGGCACGTGAGAGCCTACGCAGGGGAGAATTTCGTGCTAAGTACGCGATTTGTTCCGAACTTTACAGCATTACGCCGAGTTTTTGCTGAGGCAAGACCAAATTAAATGCCTCGCCAGCGTAATGTGGCGGCGACTAATTGCTGTGTTAGTGCTCATGCAGTGAGGCACTTCTTGTGTTATCGAGGCCACGTCATGATATTCGACACCGAGTTTCTGAGTCATTGCTGTTCTGCAGCAGAGATATTTTTTAATGCTTTTCACGTGGTTGCCGTGTTTCAGTTGGACTTTAAAATATTTTATTTTGTCCGTGAAATTGTTTACATTGTTGATTTTGATGTTTTCAACTCATATGTATTCAACTGACTACAAGCTGAAAGAACTCAGCTTGTTCATTTTTGTTTGATTGTCTGCATAAATTTGAGTATTTACTAGTTAACTGTATGATTCTGGTATATTTTATTCAATAGCATTATAATACTTGCAAGCGCCTCATTCGTAGCATTGTCGTGAACATCTTCAATTTGCATTGACAGGAAAGATGGACACATTTCACAAGACTACAGTGATCACAGCAAATCTAAGACCGGTGTGTACCTAAACTTCAGAGTTAATGTCAGGAAATAAGGAGAGCGTTGGGTAGGAGGCTTGACGCTGACAGGCCTATCATCTGAAATGAGCTGAGGTCGCCGTGCCAACTTCAAAGCGCGAGACAACCATTCCGAGGCAGCTATTCAATCGCCCGTCTCAGAGGACAGCGGCAGCCCTGCTCAGGCGCCTCATGAGGAACGTCTCTACTCTCGCTCTCACGAATCGAGGAAGATCAGCACCCCTTTCATTCCAAAACGAAATGATGTACAACTCATTAACTGAAGAGAACTTTCAATTTTGTTTAATTTCATCATGGTTGTTTGCTTAGGTACCCACCAACGCATAGCGTTCATCGTCATGCGCACTTAATGGATAAGGACGGAGATTCCGGTTCTGGTACCGGATAAGGACGGAGATTCCGGTTCTGGTACCGGATAAGGACGGAGATTCTGGTTCTGGTACCGGGAAACAACCATGGTGTCAGGAGTAATGGTCATAGAGGATTTATTGATTATGTGGTGTATCTATATTTTTTCCACTAAAATAAATTTTAGGGGAGTCTAAAAATTACATGAAGCTAATTTTGTTTGAATTTGTGTTTTTAATACCCGATGACTTCTCGCCGTCCTGCTTACGGAATTTCATCCACTTTTCTAACCAGGGAATTGTTTTCCTGCAATCTTTATTTACGATATAAAGAGCCTACTTACAACTTTTGTTTGAAGAAATCAACAAAATTAATTTAAAAAACTTCACATATTCATGGGTTCATTGATGGCAGCAAAATGTTGAAAGTTAGGATGAAAGGCTTGAAGCAAAATTCTGAAAATATTACCGTATGAAATTCGGTACTACACTCAAAATCAAATGCGTTGAGGAAGATCAAGAAAAGCAAGTTGCTGGGAAAAATTGAAGCACTGATAGATAAAGAATTTGTAACAGCTGTTAATCTCCGAAATGTAAAAAATTGCCTATGTTCTAATCAGCACAGAATTTCTACGGGAAGAAAACTCATTCTTTGTTGAATTGTCGTGCATCGATGCTTATAATACCCGTCTCTTATGAATGTGCTGATGTCATAATGTATTTTACAACCTATTGACTTTTTATCACCAGCTGCAAACAAAGCAAGGTGATTTTGCTTTTAGTGTTCGATTTCCTCCTAGAAACCGATAAATTAACTAAAATATCACATATAAATACTACTTGACGACAAGGTAGACAATAGAATAGCTCCTTTGTGTAAACATGGAAAATCTTCTCAGAAATATGGATTTTACTAATGAGGAAACGTAAAGTTCTAAAATTGGATGAACAATGCAAATTTTAGATTAACAAATTCAAAATTCGATCGATGATCAAACGGAAATATTTATAAAATATAAACGAAAAGAATACCCGACGCCAAAATTATCTAGTAGTGGTAACAGTAGTCGTAGTAGTAGGATAGCAGTGATTTAGTAACTCAGACTATTTAGCACAGAAAGAGGAAGAACCATTTAGTAAGGAACTTTAGATCGAGGAATCTATGCCCTAGGTGTGTTCCCACACAAGATTCCCTGAGCATAGAAACAGTAAGTTGAGAAAGAAGGAAAAGATAAGGCAAAGAATCATCAGCAAAGAAGGCATGAAATGGGAAAGAAGCAAAGTGGTCATGAAAGATAGAAGTCCTTAAGTCCCGCAGGCCTACTTAAAGATAAGATAATCTAACAGTGTCCGCCTGGGAACGCTAGTCGTTATAGGATCGGATAAACAAACCTAACTCCCCTAAACCTGTTATCTATGACCTATCCTTTCTCCCTGATGGGACCAAAAGTATCTAAATCAACCTAACCATAGTGCAAGCGGCTACAGCTTCAACAAAAATGAGGCAAAATAATTTACTGGTCAATTGTTCGGTGTTACTGTTGTATTTCACGCACTCTATGTGTATGTATTTCTTAGGGTACTGACGTCGGGCTATTTTCAGCTTTCTAGTGGGCTCAGATAGTAATTCTGCCTACTGAGCATTATCGCTTTCGTTCCCTAGCTCCATTGTTTCGTTGCTGAGGGATTTTGCGGGTCCAAGCTATCCATCAAACCGAGGGCATCCTAGACACGGGCTACTAAGCCCCTTCGCCGGGATTAATGAACTAAACTAGTGCTGTTCGTAGAAAATCGGCAGAGACAGTTGCAAAAATCTGTTGCATGAAGTTATTCGGCTTTTCATTTCTCTCATTCTGTTTTGTCCTTGTTCGACCTTGACGCACATAGCCTTGCTGGTGGTCTTTTAATCGAGCGTCTCCGAGTCTCCATTTCTGCTTTTTTCCTCATTTCATTTCAATATTCATCGCTTGGATTGGTTAATGCGATGCTAACCTATCATTTATTTGACAAATTGGTTCCTCTTCAACTAATTTTTAGATTATTTATGCGATATTTTCTCATCAATTGATCCAAAACGGTCGATTTGTGCTGAAGTGAGAGGTAATAAAGGTAATGATTGTAAAATAATATACGTAGTCTTTTATCTTTTATTTTCAGAATTTACCCTGGCTCACGCTATGTGCAAATGCATATGTCATTCATAAGTCTGTTATCTAACTTTCGTGTTACATTCCTGTTAGGAAGGATCTTAGAAGAGCTCAAAGTTTCAAAATGTATGGAATTTTAATTCTTTCCCAAGAAAGAGTACACGTATTCTGATAAAAATTAGTAAAAATTTCGATTGTTTCACTCTAAAGCTGAATTCGTAGGTTCCTTCCAGCTAATGCATAAAATTTTTTAAAATGTAAGGAAAGTTCATTACCGACAGCGAGTACAGAAATTGATGTTTCAATTGGGCAGGACTTCGCAATATTCACATCTTTATTCAATCTTCTTAAGCTTTTTTTACGTGGGAACATAGTACAGAACAACGGTAACCATGTTCATTATGGGCAAGTCGAGCTGTTATTTCATCAATATGTGCGTATAATTTAAAAAGTTCGGCAATTTTTTGCCCTGGTTAATTGTAGCCTTGCTCTAGTGCACTAATAATGCATTTGTCTATTTATATATGTAAATAAATTACCGCCTACTATCACGCGAATGAAATTAATAATTGACCCAAAATAATTAATTGAATCTTTCATGTGAATTGTTAAATAATTTTGGGTTATTGTTTAACATAGGAAATTCATCACAGAAACCAAATAATCGTTTTATAATCCAAGCATGTGAACATACTCGTAGGTTCCGATTTAATCGATTTGTTCTTGATGTTCGTGGTGTGGAACGTAACTGCTCCATGATTTCTTTGATATAACTCCCATCCCGATGTGAAATTCTTGAGTTCTGTTCTCAACTTCGAGTTAACTTTAGAAGTTGAGCTAGTTCAAGTCAAAGGTTACATATGTTTTATTTTTTGTCCGTCATACGTCATGGCACGACTATGAACAGTGTATGAATTTGCTCGAAATATTCAGGTAAAAAAACAAACATTCATTTATTTGCTGCTAATCCTAAACTTCAGGTTTGCTAATAAATTTTTCAGTTTGACGAACTGCGTTTTGGGATGTTATATAAACTGCAAGAGCTGCAATTGACAAAACTCTTAACACGAACTGAAGCCAGAGCAATAGCTTCTCTACATCTAATTAAATTTTCAAGTTCACTCAGCGGTATAGAAGAGGCTCCATCGATTCCCCCCAAATATGCATTTCAAAGTATGGTCTAACTTTTAGATTTTGTGTTGCATCAAAGGATTTCTATCGAGTTTTAATTCGCTTTTACGCCGAGCTCTGCAATGACACACTTGATTTTTGTTTGAATTTAATCTCAGGGATAATGACCAGAACTCAACTGATGCCGTAGTTGTTGTTGTTGCTGCTGCTTCTGCTGTTCAGTTTGCTGCGGGTGCTGCTGCGGCCTTTGCTGCCACTCAATTATAAATGCACCGACTAGTTGTTCTGGATATAATTAAATAGAAGTTTCAAAGCTAATTACAACCAAATTTACAGCAGAGGCTCATTCGAACGCTGTGAATTTTTTCTTAATCAAAAGTGGAGTTGGCTCGCATGTTTTAATATTGTTTCTGTGTAATCATAAATACTTGAAAAATGAGCGATCTCAATTGCGAATGATGACGAATCACTTGAGCGGTAGCATATAAAATTTAGCTGCACGAATGATCTCTGTGCGAAAATCTTGTTCGGCAACATTTCGAGTTAGTATTTTCCTTTAAACAGTATGATATAAAGCAAAGAATTTCACTGTGCATTTAATTTACCATTAAGCTTCTGCTTTGAATCGAATGCAGAAATATTTTACATCATTTTATTTACCTTTTTAGCTGAAACACTTTCGGCTTCTATTCTCTTTTTGGAAATATCCTACTTTTATTTTACGTTTTATTCCCCCTGAACTCCACTCTTGTCTGCGCAAATCGTTTCATTCTCCGTCGTTAGGATGCAAATCCTTGGCTGGGTCCTGATTGCAACCAGATCGACGGCGTTCAGCTCATCATTATTGCGATGAAAATGTGCGGGAAATGTTGTAGCAAATATTGGAATTTTATGGAAACCTGCCCGCAAATTTTGCCCGTCTTGGCGAGCGTTCCGAGCGGCTGGTAGCGCAGCTCTCTCGCTGAGGCGCGATGGATCTACCCTCGAGCGCCCTCCGAATTCAGTACACTCAATACCCTATTTTTTAATTTCAAAGTGAGTTAAAGCCGTGGCAAAAGTGCCACGTGTGAGTTAAAGCCGCCTACCGACAGGAAATATTGTCCTTTGATTGCACAGTATGAAAAAATGTTAGTCGTCTAGAAAATAATAGACAATGAAAGGTGGATTCAAATGCTCTGTAGCAAGTCATCCAAACAGGCTTGGAATTTTGAAATTCAGAGATGAAGATGTTGGCTGCAGTAATTCTTATTGAGACGTTATTTTTCGGAAGAATTGCTCCCATTAGCAGTAAAAAAACAATGCGGTGCTAAACTGAAATGGGAAGAGTCGAAACAGTTTCAATTTCAATACCGGTTGCTTCAAATAATGTCGCTTTCCATTAGCACAACGTTTTCATTCACTTTAAAGGTTTTACGGAGAAACAAAATATGATCGATGGTGATAATGAGCATGAAAGGATTAAGTTTCAATTGCCGTTATCGACTGCGAAATTTTTCTCTAACGAAGCTCTTGGGAGGAAACGTGTATTCGAGTTACGGATGCGTGAAAATTTACCCGAAAGCGGTCAGAACAATATTTTTATAGCAATTAACAATTAGTAAGTGTTTTAGAGACTTATAATTCACTTTTTCTTATGTATTCCTCAGTATTTCCCATGTGCAGTCTTTTTCTTGTCTTCATGTGCAGCTCGTCATTGGGTGTCTACTGTGTTCATAATAGTTATTTTACTTTTAACTCCGTTAATCATTGGGCAGTCACTCTATCGAGCGTAAGTCCTAAATTTCATCCAATTCCTTTTCATTCAGTGGCCTGCTATGCTCCCGCTCATGTTGCATTACTGTTCATCATTAAACAAGTAAAATGTTCAACTGTGGTTAGTTTTCCCGTGAATCTCATTACCAACATTGCTCTGAGAATTGTGATCCGTTTTATTACTTTGCTATGTCTTATTATTTTTTTCGATTTTAAAACTTGAAGCGGGATTTGCGCTTAGATGAACTGCACCATATGCAGCAGGTATGGACCTCTCAAGGAAGTTGTCGGTAGCGACTCGCCCCCCGACTTGAAGCGACTCACATGTTGCCCCTCTCATCTCGCAACTCAAGAGCTTCCGTACGTACATGGCTCCCCTCTGTACGCAATTGGCCCGTCAGTTGGTGTACTTTCCAGTAGCGTTTTCAGCGAAGCCTGGGAACTGGAGACGTCGAATGAAAATTTAAAATAAGCAATGTGTGAAATACCGAAAGGCCGAAAGTGCGGTCAATAAGTGTCCTAATTAAGGATGGTTTCACAACGATTTGCAAATTTTGCAAATCGCGATGCATTTCAGAATTAGTTCCTTATATATGTTGGGTATCACCAATTTGGAAACATTCAAACGTAAAAATATTAATTCCCTATACAATTGTTTTAAGGAACAAATTTTAATGTTTGAAAAGAAATTATGGTGATCGTAATAACAATCATTAATTCGGTCTAATTTCGACAGGCTTAAGCTAACTTCATCTTTACAATCCTTTCAATGGTCCTGGATTAATGGCTGTTTTAATTAACAGTACAACACAAACCTGGTCTTTGATAACGAGCTTTTCAGTGTCCTGGTGAAGAAATTTATGAGCGGCGTAATGGAAACAACTAAAGTTGTGTTTTTGCATCCATTGAATTTTTCAAGGTCGCAGAAGTCACTTTTAATCAAATGACAAACTTTCAAAGAACGTCATTTGACTGTGGAAATTACTGTCATACTTGACGTATTTTATGTTCAGCTATAAATTTCTCCATTGCTGGTTTTGCACGAACAAGGAGTCGAGTCTTACAAAACAGGATCAATATGCTATTTCTTGACCATTGTAATATCTACAGACGAGGCTTAAGACGATATCGTGATGCCGAGCTACCGTTACACCTTTTTTTTGTGAGTGCCCAATCACGCGAATGCGACAGCCGCTCTGCTTTAATAACTCAGAAACTCTTGTGCAGGGCATTCACTTTTCTTATTTTGCTGCACCCGCTGGTAAGTTCGCACGTGTTACCAGTTACATCAACACACAAGAGTGACTAATTCTCGAAGAGCATGTTTGTTCCCGGTCAATTATAATCTTGGTGCGTACGACTCCTTCGTGAATTAGTAATCCTGAGCACAAATTGGTAAATTACTATGGTGTCGAAGATATTGTTGTGGAATATTGTTTTCGTAAAGTATTAACTTGTGAACTTCAACCCTCAATTCCAATAAAGAGGAAATTTTCAGTTTAATTTTTGTTTGACATCGAAATTACGCCAAGTTAGCTCTGCATTAATAAACGCTCTCGGTTAGGTCTAAGTAGGAGAGGCCTTTGTGATGCCCAGTCCCTATTTTTCTCCTTACCGTGAATTGAGCTAAAAATGAAGTATTTACATATACTAATGAGAATATTGTACTCAATAATAAAGTCTTATGTTCTTATTGACACGTATTTTTATTTTGTTATAGTTATCAATGATACGTACGTTTCATGTGGAACGTTCACAATTTTTAATAAAACACTTCAAGCAGGGCTCCCAAATGATATCTGTTTTGATAAGCGAGCATATGGAAACTAACGCTTTTCATGCTGTTCTGTTCCAAACTTCTCTGTACCAGAGATAGTTTTTTAAACAAGTTCTATTTTTATCTCTTCGGTCATGTGGGGCTTACTCGTCCGTTTTCCCATTCTCCTGAGATTATGTGTCAGTCCCGCCCCTGTGTGGAGTAGTTTGGTTTACATTGGATTTCATTATTCGTAACGTGGTTAGTCTTATTTGTCTCCGAAACCAATCAAGTTCGTGCGTCTTGGTTTCCGGAAAAGAAAATTCGTGAAAAAATAGTGAGGGCGACCTAAGATCGACAGGAGCTTGAGGTAAATTTATTTGTCTGTGACAAATGGGCTTTTATTTACTCTTCAGAGCTCTTCGGAACTGTTGGGTTTTGTTGTTAAGCAAGTTGTCAGAGTCGGAGCCTTGTGAAAAATAACTAGAAGGAAAGTTCGGTTGTAATAATTTGCTACAGGAAAAATACTGACGCACCGAAGACATGTTTTTTAAGGAAATGGACGAGTTATTGCAGCGTTCTCCAAATTCCTCTCTGCAAGAACCTCCGGGACCTAAGAACGAACAAAGAAAGAAAAGAAAAAAGAAAAGAAATGAAAGTAAATTAGTTTACAATAATAGGATGGTTGTAATTGTAACTCTTTAACATAGTAATAGTAACTGTGGTTGTTATAGTTTTTCCAACAGTTATAATGGTAATATGAGGTTACCTTAATGATTGTGTTGTAGTAATACTGGTAGTAATAATGGAAATTAAAATAGTGATAGTTCTTGCGGCAATAAAGATTTTAGTTTTTAAAGTTAGACTAATAACTGTTACGTTTCTCTAGCGTAATAAATTGTTCATGTAAAGTATACATAGGAGATGCAGAATGCTTCAGCCAGCGTCACTGAACACTACAGTAAGGGGCGCCAAAAATACAACTACAAGCGTGAGGGGGCGACCAATCTCCGGTGACTGAAGATGGTAAGCGGCGTTACTCTTCCGTGCTGATTAGCCACTGTTCCACGAGCAAAAGCGTATCTCATAATCTTAACCGATACCTCGCTTCACCTCACTACGACGGTTCATGCAGACTCGTGAGACATATCCTTCACCTCACAGGGACGGTTCATGCAGACTCGTGAGACATAGCCAATGGAAGCAACGCCAGGTCCCCTTAGAAATCCTTGGTTTGCTGCAGTCCTTCAACCTTAAAAGGATTTAAGGTACAATATTGACCCGCCTCTTAAGACTGCAGCTTGTTTTTCGTGCTGCAGCCTTATTGCAAAAATGATTTGGTTGTCATAGGGTTAAAAAGACGAAAAATTTGCCGACCTCGGCATCACCGTCCGCCATCGATGAGTACATTGCCATTATCAGCTTACATTGCCATCAGCTAGCAGCGAAACTAACTTTGTCTTCATTCGCTGTCAGAAACGATACGCCCTGAGACTCAATGATGAGTATCAGCTCGCGTTGTCGAACTGGAAAGGTAGGTGACGGAATCACATGAGGAGGAGAATCAGTCGATTCAATTCGTGTGAACCCGAAGTACTTCTACACATTCGCAAGGAACAAAGAAGGGACCAAGTCATTGATCGGGCTGTTCCGAGTGGAGGGCAACATAATTCATGAACCAAACGCGAAATTCGAGGTCCTGAAGAAACAGTATGAGTCTATTTTAAGCAAGCCCACAAACCAAGACTTAGATGCTATACTAAGGTATCTTCTACTAAGCCAAGAATCTGTCCTCATGAGCGAAGTAATTTTTACCGAGAAAGACTTGGTA
>VOMN01077041.1:0-15861 GCA_014899125.1 Orchestia grillus | reverse complement strand
GCATCTTCGACATATTTTTGGTCGCCGGTAGTGATGATCCAGCATGACTTTACAGGTCCTGTGACGTCTTATTACACTTCGTTACTTTCCATTTCACAATTATCCCTATTCGATAACGAAGGGTTTTCGGTTCAAATTTTCCAAGGTCCGGATTCAAGAAAAAAGTTCGTTTCATCGAAAAATTTCCTTTAATAGAGACCGTTTAGTCCTGTATAAAAGCTGTATATAAATCACTCATGCAATAAGAGTGATTAATGACGAATTAGCAATGTATCTTTCACGTAGAATATTATGCTGGCACAGTTAATCATGTTAAATCAAGATTCAAATACTACATCTGTTTCGTTAACAAACACGATGGCTTGTATGAAACGGAAGCTGAGTAACAGCACTCGCGACTAATTAGTCGTGTTTACAGAGAATAAAGAGGGTTGTGTACATATTTGGCTTCTCTGAAGAACGTAGTTTTTGACAAGGCTAACCAAACATCGTATTGAGATTCAGTTCGATCTCATCGCATTGGAGAAATGTTCGTATGTAAGTGCTTCGTGGTTTTATTTCGTCAATGTAACTGTTTTCCGCTAAGAAAGAAATTTAAATTCTTATTTTTAGAAGAAATGTTCGTATGTAAGTGCTTCGTGGTTTTATTTCGTTAATGTAACTGTTTTCCGCTAAGAAAGAAATTCAAATTGTATGTAATAATCAGAAAATTTTGAGAGATTAGGATTTACCTCAAGTTGATAAATAAACCATTTACTTTTGTTTTCTACACCCACGCAGGGAGATGGGTATTGCAAAAACTTTCACTTCTAGTACCCGAATAAGAATGAGCGACTGAGTTTCAAACTAATTCATTTTTTAACAAGGATCACGACAGATGAACACATAGATACGTGCACTGCTACGATGTCTTGCTGGCTTCAGTAATTTGATAGAAATTTGCCGCTAAAAGACATTCACAAAATCCCTGCGTGCATGCTCGTGACACTGGTAATCAGCCACAAGACCTCCCACTGCCAGGAACGATTGCTTATCGCCAAGACTGGCTGAGTGGCTGGATGTGGCTGTGACCCGCAAGGCTGCAACCAGTGAGGAGGGTCGATACTGTCAGACACTGACATCAGTACCACCTGAGACAGTGTGTGAAGAGGACGCAACATTTACCTGCTCCTCGTGCTAGCGGCCTTCGTACTCGTGTCATCACCACCAAGGTAGGTTGGTGAAATAAAAGTTAACTTTTTCAAGAAAATGTAAAAGAGATCCGGAGTTTCTTCCAGTATGCTTTCTTGTCACCTGAATGTCTTCATGCGAACGTAACATCAAAACATAATATCTTCATTCAAATATTTTCAGATCTATTTGTTTGAATGATTGGTCTGTATAAAAATGATGTAAAAATCGTTGCTGGAATAATATGAAGCTCAGGGCCTCACCTGCAAGTGAAGCTTGCACTTAATTTCATGAAATGTTCATTTCAGGAATAAAAGTTTATCCAAAATTAAACATACAGACGGTATATAAATATATTTGCTAATTTCATGTCATATTCCCTCAAGCAACTGAAAAAATAGGTTAATTTTTACTTTAGGACCGCCGACACAGAAATTCTGGAAAAAATTTTGTTGGCTTTATTTTTGCATTCCCAAATGTTGATGAACAAAGGTTAATTAGGTTGATCAAGGTTAGGTTAGGTTAAGTTAGGTTAAGTTAGGTTAGGAAAGGCTAGTATAGGACAGGTTCTTTTACATATAAATTTTAGAGCGCGATCACAGTAAATAAAATCTTTCATAAAATCAAGGTAGGTTAGATTAGGTTAAGTTAGGGTGGGAAAAGTTAGTTTAGGAAAGATTGTTTTACGTATAAATATCGGAGAGCGATTATAATAAATAAAACTTTTCATAAAATCATCATTATCTCAAAATACATTCATTTGCACCGAGTTTCATACTCATATTCTCAATAAACGGGTGAAAATACACTAGAAAAGTTGCATTTAATACGTTCCTGCGATGGAGGTCCTAATGTAAAAATTAACCTAAAAATAATTTTTTTCCTTGAAAACTAAATGGGTAATTAGAATTTCACTGATTTTTTCTGCTCAATCTTAAGCACTTGACTTATGATAACAGAGTGATAACTGAAGAAATTAACAACTAAATTATAAATGAGTGATCTCTAGTATTTGATTCTGTATTATAATTTTGAACTCAATTCGACACTTTCCAGCGATAAATGTGAGCAAGGTTTCTATGTTAACTTTAAATACATTGAATTTGTAGTATAAATATACTTAATTTGCAGCATTCACTTAGTTTTTTATTTTAATAGTAAATTGAATATTTGTTAATGAATAGTTTCAGTGTATCCCAGAAGAAATTCTGCGTTCAAAATTGATTTCATTTCCATTGGAATGATGTTTGCAAGTACATACGTCCCTAAATGCACTTTACAGCGATACGTAACATCTAAAAAAAAGAACAGTTTGCGACGTTAAAAGCTACCTTAATGTAAACACACGATAGGACTGCAGCTACGTCACCACTTTTCGAGACGTTGAAGGCAACGAAAGTGTATCAAATCTTGTTATGTCAAGTGTATCAAGTCTCGTTATGTCAAGTGTATCAAGTCTCATTATGGCACAAGCTGTATACCCTCATAAGCTCCCTTTTTTCAATTCGGCGACTGGAGAGTACTCGTCTACTATAGTGCCTAATGCTGTGAACTTGTTCGCTACGAAAACGTTTCCGTATCTCTCATATAAGTGCATTGCCAACGCACGTCACCAAAGAAACCGCTAAAAAATTTCACGGCTCAGATTGAAGGCAACTAAATGTATTCCTCTGCTGATAAATCTCCCATGAACATTTTTTTAAGATAAATTTCAACTGTGGAAGCTTAACGAAAAGAAAATCTTCAAAACCTAGGACTTTGACGAATCTAATGGTCGGGAGTATAAGTATTCTGACTGCTTTTTTTCGAGATTATAGAGACCAACTAAAATGGGAAATGGTTTTGCAACGTGTATATGATGGATATGCGGAGAAACGATTTCTGCAATTTTCTTGTGAAGCATTTAATAAAGCCGAAGATTGACATTCATTTTCAACATAAGGTTTCAAGTAAGATTCAGTTGACTTCTAAAACTGCCCCACATAATAGTTGATGTTTTGGTGATTTTCAACTTTCCAATTTCAAATTGTATTTATGATCAATTTGAAGGTTTACTAAGCCATTAGGTTACTTGTAATTGTTTTTCCAAGTTTCAAATAAAAAATTACCGAGCTTTCCATTCACAAAAAAATCCTACGCAATAAGCCTGAGCAAGAACAGAACTTTCTAGTTGTCAAGTTTCAAAAACGGTCGGACATTTTAGGACTTTAAGGTGCTAAACTTGCCCCCTCGCTCCCTTGCTACCCAGCAACTTTGTCCCTTCAATGGGGCTAGGACGAATTTGCCCCGCATTTGCGAACGAATTATCAGTCTGATTTTTATTGACCCATTATTGCATGAAGTTTATTTCTCGATACATTTTGTGAATCTTTGAGAGAGTAGTTTATTCAAAAATGAATTAAATTATGAAATGTTTGCAAGCCTGAGGAACAAGGATAAAAATTTATAATTGCATTTACATGATAGTTTTTAGGTGGTCATTCGTACCAGAAATAAAATTTGACAGGAGAAATATTGTCGTTACTGACATAAATGCAATTCAGTGAAGTGGATGGTATGAAGTCAAGCGATACTAAAGACTTTCTTAAGTTAAGGAAGACGTTAGTTTTCTAACTTTCTTATATTGCATGTGTAAGTTATTCGAGCTAAAAATGTACATGCATCGTATATTCATTAAAAGCATATGTTGCCTTCGTTTTCTGTGAACATCGATCTGATTTGGTATAATTACTATGAAGTGTCCATGTAACTAGACCCCATGAATTAATGGGTTAGTGCAACATTCAACCAAGCGGGAGAGCTAATATGGTACAAGATACTCCATAACTGAAAGCTGCCGTCAGCATGGAGTAACACTTTGATCGCAATTCTACACACAGGTATAACTTCATGCCGACAAATATTTCCGTCGTGAATTAAAAAATGAACGATTTTATTTTCACAAATTTGGTTATTCTATCAATGTTCCTCCTAATAAAAACTAGCATTTACAAGTAATGAACACAAATTCCATGAAAACTTAAAACTTTGTATCCATATATTTTACTGTTTTAGCCATGTTAGGTTAGATGATCGCGTGCACGATATATGGTGCACGTTGTTGTCAAAGTGTTAATGATTTACAATGATCGGTATAGTTCGTGATGTGTATGCAAGTTGGCCTGAATGTGGCCTGGGTCTCGAATGCCTCAGGGTTTTCGAGGAAGTTAGAAACTTCCATGGAGACGACGCGCTTCTTTTCTCCTGCATATATCATGACGCATGCACGTAGCACGTGCTGCTTCTCTGGCACAAGGGTAAACGGCCTCCATGTACGCATGCTCGCACACGGACAAAGCTCGGCCACTCATGGTTATATATTCTCAGCAAATTTGTTTGACGAACTCTTCTCCAGTTAAGCGTGTCTGCGGGTGCTCTCAATTAGCATTGTCTATACACTAGCCCGAATGTAGGTCAAACTTGAGCTGAGTAGAACTCAGTTAAAAAAGACACTTCGTAAACTGCTCGTAGCTTGAACAGCTGACTTCTCATTGCTCGGACAGTTATGAAAAAATCTCTAACAGAATAGAAAACTGCATGCAATCCTGCTAACGAACTGTTTGAACGGCGATTAACATTTTTTTACTTCACTGTCTATACTTCTTACTCGGTCAACTTGATAGGAAAATTTCGTACAGCCATAATTTATATGCAGTTGTAGAAGCTTTCAATTGACAAATCACATAATTACGTTTCATTCAAAGTTATGTAACTGCCCACCATTTATGAGTATTCCGCTTCGTTGCTGTGACACTTCCATTATTTTGAAAACATTTCATCGGTCAGCTCATAGCTGTGGTCGGTAAAAGTCACAATCCTGGAAGTAAAACTGAAATGGAAGTGTCACGCTCTTCTGACAGCTGTTGGAGTGTGCAGGGATTGCCTTTCCATCCTTCCGCGGTTCTCGCATGTTTGTGAGCACGTATTACCCATTTTCCGCGGTTCTCGCATGTTTGTGAGCGCGTATTACCCATTTTCCGCGGTTCTCGCATGTTTGTGAGCGCGTATTTCCCATTTTCCGTAATTCTCGCATGTTTGTGAGCACGTATTACCCATTTTTCAGTGGGGATCGGCCGTTCGTTCTGACTGTCGTCCGCTGAGTTCTGGAACGGAAGCAGGACGGAAACAGAACCGCCGTAAAACACGGACAGGAGGAGTGCCAGCGCTTGCCTATAATTGCAGCGTGACTAGGAATTAGAAAGGCGAATATTGGAGCAGGAAAAGCTTGATGGTCAGTCCAACTCATTGAGGGACTAAAGTTACTGGCACTAACTTTTGTCATTATATTTCTTTTAAAATGAACTCTTTCATAGAAAAACTTATTTCCTCAATTTTAAATTACAAAAGAATTCAATTAACCAAGGAATTATAACTGAGCTAAGAATTGTGAAAGTATTGAAGTATTCGGTGATATTGAATTCCTATAAATTGTGGTACACTTAAGTACAACGATCCCTTGAATGCGTGACCTTTAAATGACCATGATACCCAAGGATGAGAAGAAAGGACGACAAATGCGTCATTTATGTTCATTTTTTGAGCTTAGCCATACATTATGCATGGTACAAACGAGCCCCATTTCAGCTTCGGAAAAGAACTGAATCGGTTCTATAGCCTTAGTTTGGTGACTGATATCTTCTGTCACCTTGATAACCAAGGGTACAAAAAGTAGTATGCCGACTAAACATGACTCGCGTGAGAGTTAAATCCTCGTGCAAGAGGAGCAATTTATCCACGAGGGCCAGTGGACGATTTGATGGGACCGTGCGCGCTTGCGTAATGAAAGCAAATCGTGGGGAAGATGAGAAATAAGGAGCCTATTTTGCTGGGAGAAATGTTATTTTATAA
Source organism: Orchestia grillus (assembly GCA_014899125.1). Taxonomy (NCBI): domain Eukaryota; kingdom Metazoa; phylum Arthropoda; class Malacostraca; order Amphipoda; family Talitridae; genus Orchestia; species Orchestia grillus. The sequence continues at coordinate 9,804 of VOMN01077041.1, read as the reverse complement.
TTTTTTCATAAGGTGGCTATTTTCCTATACTCAAGAGTATGACGTTTTGTTTTTATTTTTAGTTTATTTAAATTTTGACAAACAATTATGTATTAAACGTTAGAGTTCGTCCTTTAATGTGATTATTGAAATTTTCCAGTTCTTTCAATTGAAGCTCAAGTCAACAAAATTCAACTAAGACAAGGCACATTCAGAACTTATGTCCACCTTCATACTCCGCTCCACTGTCTCGTCATACCAGACTGAAAATTCTCACCCGTAAGCATCCCATGTTCGTACTAAAAAAAATTCTGTTATGGCAGTCTTACAATCCTGTTTTCAATTGCCAGTCTGCAGCGCCAAGCGATACGAGGCGCAAAATCTTGTTGATTCAACACATGGCGATGCAAGGCGCGGAATCGTATTAATTCAAACGCTGGGCGCAGAATATTAATATTTCAACGTTGGGAGATACGAGACGCTGAATGTTAATAATTCAACGTTGGGAGATACGAGGCGCAGAATCTTAATATTTCAACGTTGGGAGATACGAAACGCTGAATCTTAATATTTCAACGTTGAGCGATACGAGACGCTGAATGTTAATATTTTAACGTTGGAAGATACGAGACGCTGAATGTTAATAATTCAACGTTGGAAGATACGAGACGCTGAATGTTAATATTTCAACGTTGGAAGATACGAGACGCTGAATGTTAATAATTCAACGTTGGGAAATACGAGGCAAAGAGGGAGATACGAGACGCTGAATGTTGATATTTCAACGTTGGGAGATACGAGGCAAAGAATCTTAATAATTCATGCCGATGAAATAGCCACCTCGGCACTTTCTCCGTCGTAGCTGAGGCAATAGCCTCCATCCGGTCGTGTCTTCTTCCTACCGTCGGCACCGCCGCGCGTTGTGTAAAAACTGGACCCGAGCACTGGGCTGAGAGCGTCGTACGCTGAGGACGAGTCTGCGTTAAAAAGCCGCTCTTTTTTATAAGTCCTTTCGGTACTCGCTAATTAAAAATGAAAGTGCCTCTGTGGCGATGTAACTTCGAATGGGGGTATGTTCACTGAGATCTGGTGTGATATGAAATAATTTTCATTCTGAGTTCCCTATGAAGCTTTTATTGCATAACGATCATGAAATAATGTAAAAAAGATTGTATATTTCAGCTGTAATATATAAATAAATTTTACTTGATCATTTGGCTGAGATTCTTTTTGAAAGGATTGAAACTGATTTTAAGGTAATTATTTGATAAAATATGCATTAGGAGTAAGCACATGGTGGTATCTTACAAATCGTGAAAATTCTTATTTTAATATAAGATACTTTTCTATATTAAGCATCATTGTGTTATACTGTGTCTATCTGCTTATTGAAAGCATGATTACGATTCGGAAAATCTCGTAATAGGACAAAATAGAATTGACAATGACGAAACGTCGAAGAAACTACACCATTCAAAGCACCAGAGTATCACGCAAGTGTTCGGCTACATGCACCAAGAGACATTTATTAGCTCCACAGAGGCGCTTGCCCAACAACTTTCTAGAAATTAGGGGCTTAATGGCCCGATTGCAGCACTGTTGCACACTCGCCGCATCCAAACAGTCTTGAAGAATCAGGTTGTAGTCCTGAAGAAAGCTCGTCGGTGCCGATAGGAGACGCATCCGTGTGGGCACTGCAAACAAGGAAGGAAGGCCGGCTGTGTGCCCATCCTTTAGCTCCGGCAACTTTCCTCTCAGCTTGAAACGCTCGTGGAAAGCTTTCTCTTGTGCAGGTTTTTAGCGCAGACGAACGGGCATACGCGAGAAGACTACATATACGATGAGCCGCCAACTTTTACTTCTCTAGAAAGCTAACGCGGGGAACAGGTGGCGTGCGGCTGTACCTACGTAATGCGTGCAGGACAATGCGCTCAGCGTGCACGTTACGGACGAGAACTTTAGCATTGCCAATGGTGTTTTTTCAGAAGCTACGACTTATGATAGTTTTGCGTGGGCAACGTAAATTGCTCGATAGTACTGGCTACTTTTGGAAAATATTACAAGAAGTATCTTTTGATCATGAGGTATTCGTAAAATTAATTTTAGGCGCGTTTTGGAGTAATATGGAGTCTAACCAAAAAACATGGATGATTTCTGATTTTAAAAAAGCTGTATTTTTTGTATATGGATAAGTTCTTCATCGCCGATTACTACTTTGGGATGGGTTACCATTTTTTAGTTAAACGTGATTCATTCACTTTCGAGCCTATTTTATTCGAACGAATTTACAAATCTAATTTATTTTACGACTAACAGCATTATTTTTTACAGTACATTAGTCAATTTATAACTGAAATTAACGTTGGAAGACCAAATTTGTGACCGAAGTTTGAGACAATTTTACTCCGGTTCAGTCCGGTATGTGAACTACGTTCCATGTGAACTACATGGAACGCATCAATTTTGAAATTCGTCGTATACTTTCACCGTGGAATTAAAGTACATGGAATGCAATTGCCGACCGTCGTTCGCGTAGAGAGCGCTACAGGGGGACCAAAAGGGCAACGCTTGAGGCGCTCAGGAGGATGTTCTGCTTGATGAACGACTCTGACTCTCGCTTTCTTCCTTCATGAAAATTTAGGAGGAAATGGTCCTAGCGTTTGTCGCTCGTCACTTTCTCTCAATACCATCAGAGATTGCGACTCGAACCTGTCGCTGAGTTGGGCTTTCTACCTCGACAGAGGATTGCATTATTCCACTGCCCAGGGTTTCCACGCTTCGCAGTCACGAAAGGAAAGCAGTCGAGTCTGATGATCAACTTTGGGATTCCCGAAAACCGCACAAGAGGAATCGTTGGCCTAAGATAATTTATGAAGCTACACATTTAATTGAAACTAAAAATTACTCCTGTGAAGTTTGCTCAACATGAATATCAGTGAACATTTATCTCAATAAGCCGTCTTAAATGAAAGTTTTTTTCATTGTACGACTTCCGATACGTTAGCGTTTCATCTCGTGCTGCAGCTAAGGCTGCAAGAGCATGTAAACAATTCGTGTACTTGCCTTTTAAAATTCTCGACATAAAGGAATGCACCCTGCAAGAATATCATGTATCAAACACAATGTCATAATTTTAAATAAAAGCGAATGGATTTTTCCCTAGGATGACGATAATAGAGATATGAAAGAAAACATTTGAACTTACAATTAACAAAGAAAAGTAACCGATTTAATGCGTAAGATGCTTACGTTCTTTTTTCTCCAGTTGCCTATGTCATGATCACGCTTTTCCAGCACTTCATTAAAGTGCCTGCTGAGACAGCGCCAACTAAGTAAAGCCAGAAAAATGTTAAATTCTGTACATCTTCGGGCTGCACGAAACTGCACAGCAGTTTTAATTACACTCGGCTTATCATATTGCAAAATTAGGAAAAACAACTCATGACAGCACAATTCATATCGGTAGCATGCGTCTGAATGAAAGTAAAATACTGACCAAATGAGTACTAAAGACATGGTAAGCTCATTACGCGAAAAAAAGCAATTTAGCTTCTTATCCAGCCAAAATCGCATTACGAGGACTCTCTATTTGGTTCTTCCATTCGTTGTTTTCTAATGAAGCTCTCAGTTCGAAGAAAGCTGCTCATGTGTTTTCTTGCTTCTTGCCTAGCAACGAACTTTGCCACACGACGCTTCCGCACAACTTTCTAACGTTCACTTGATGATCTGATGTGCCCTGGCACCTTGAACTGACCCTTTAGCATCGGCGGGAACACGTATTTTGAAGTTGGGAACACCCTCCGTTGCTCTATCAGAAACCTGAACTCAAGACATCGATTCAACTTATTGCGAGATGAACAGCTCCATCCCCTGAACCTATTATCTTGCTGAGACAATTTTCCATTATAGAATGAGAAATAAAACTAAATTATGCAAACTACTTACGTTGTCGAAAAAGAGGCCAAGGAGGTTCAGAAATGTGTAATGATAAGTAGGGCAACATCTTAACTGTTATATGTCCGTAACAGGAGTGACAAGCCGCTCGTCGCGAGAGCTCAGAGATCGTTACCGAAGCAGCGTTGATGTCTCCTTACGGCTCGGTTCACCCTTTGGAAAGTAATCTGATTACGAATAGCCAGATGCTTTCAATTAAAATTCGACAATACCACACTAAGTTCTAGCTAACTGGGAGTTGATGAAATGAATTTAATTAATTTAGGATGGCATCGCGGGTCTGAAATTGTTTCATACTCTCAACTTCGCTGTTCTTGTGTTGACGAAAACGTGGTTATCTTTTTTTACTCCCGTGCCCATAGGACCTTGACATTGAACTAACGCTGCAAAGACCAGTTCACATACCGGACTGGCGTTCGAAGCGCCCGTAAAAACTGATCTGAAAGAATTTCTTACACATGGCTGGCCACCGCTTTTGGCCCTCACAGAATCGCGTAAAAAAACTGGTGCTGTAACGTGGGACCAGGTTCAGAAGAAAAGTGAAAGCCAAAATGAAATATAGCTTCCTTGAAACATTCCCTCAAAAATTATTGTCGGAGAATCTCGCATTTTAGTTCATTACTTTATATTATGATACAGTCTGTCACAGTTAAAATTCGCATTATTCATGTAGGCATACTGAAAACATATAGAAAATTGAATAATTTTCTTTTTGATGCTCCCACAATCATTTTTCTAAGACTATCAAAAGTAGCTATAGCAACAAGATATTTGCTAAGCAAAAATTTTGTGCATCATTTATACCATCGTCGCCTCACCATACAACTTCTATAATTAATTTACACATACTTGCATCTGCGAGGAGAGGTTGCATGAAATGATCCTCATGTGTGGAGAATGTTTAATATGGGAAGTGTGCAGACGTTCAAGGTCTTCGATTGAATTCACATTTAGAATTAGGTCCCCAAGTTAGGATCGAATATTAAACTAGAATGAATAAGTGCGGAGCACACTCAATGTTGCCTTGAACACAGTTTTGAAACACTGAAGTTAATTTATTCTCATAATTCATGATTACAGTTTTATTTACAGATACGTAACTGGTGTACTGAAAAACTGTATAAGATTTTGTTCCCTTATTTAATAGAATTCACTTGAGCAAAATGACTTGCTCCAATTTTTCGTTCATTTATTCAAGCGTCCAAACCGTTCGACAACTTTTTAACGAGCTTTATTTCGAAATTTGTGTGCCCCAAATCAGCAATTATTGAAGGTTAAATTGAATGAGACATTCGAAATGTCAGAAAAATTTGGCTGTATGAGTTATTTTCTTTTTCCTTATAAATATTAAATTATAAGTTGTCGCAATTGTTTAGTCACTTTTAGGTGCTGTTGATTAATCTCCCAATTCGAGGGCATATTTCTGGTCTTCTGACTTTTTGAAGTCACTGAATCCACTTGTAAGCTGTATTTTTTTAATCTTACCGTAATAAACCTTTGTCAACAATACCTGATGCTCTTTCGATGGCATTTAATATTTGGCCTTGTTTTAAAATTAGTACTTATTATGAGTCTGTTACACGTGTTGTGCACAATAATCTGGGTATAACAGCTTGGAGACGCCTAACGGGAAGTTCAAGACTCGTTGACCCGTTCTGCTATGTTTTATAAAAAATAACATGATTTCTTTCGAGGTGTAAAAAATCGGCAAACCTCTTGTGATCCCTTCGTAATTGCAATTCCATCGAATTTTTTAATCAGGTTTTGAATGATGAGAGCTATGAGAATATATTTTTGCTCTTCAATATTTCAACATCCACTCGTCACCACTCTTTTCGACAAAAAATAGACATCATTTGCTAGCGACGTCAGCCGAGACTTTTCAAGTCTCTGAATAGAAATGACATCTGCCGTCTGTCGTAGAGAAATTTTTGCGATTTTTCAGCGTAACTCTGTCCTACTCCGCCTACTCCGTGGCTTGAATGGCTGCATGGCTTTCGTAAGTGAGCTGTCGACGTGGTGATCCAGGGCAATCGTCAGCGATTATTTTCTAAGCGAGGCATCTGGACAACAGCTAGTGGTAGGAGCACGGGGAAACATGTGTTACTCAGGCCAGAAAGCTCTCCATTACTTGACTTCAAGAGACTTTGCTTCAAGAGTTTGGAGAAAATGCGCGCAGTCTGCGGATCAAACACCTGATAAATCTTTTGGCCAAGTACGAGGCGCTATGAAATGGATTCGGATTCCACACTACGCAAACATCTCATTAAAATAAGAATACATGCGTGAATTTTCATTCCGACTGATGAATGTTCTTCCGATGATCTTTATGATTTAGATGAACCGTAGTCTATGTAGTTAAATATCTTGAGGAGGAGTTAGGGCACTACACTTTTCCGGTAGTATTTTCAGGTTGCTTTGCAATGTTCCGTACAACTCAGCAGATGTTAAAGCAATAAAATAATGGTAAAAACGACAGTAAACGCTGTAGTGAGATAGAAATAAATTTTCTTTTCAGTACAACTGTGAAGCTGCAGCAGTAGTTACACGCTCACTTATAACATAGATTTAAAACCTTATTTTCACAAATTGCAGTATGAATATTCAGTTTGTTGCTCTCAGTTTCCGCCATGACAATATTTATGTATTTTCATTTAGCCACCGTAATCGTGATATTTCTATAGAAAGTAATTGAGTATTTTTCGATAAGCTCTACCTCAGCACCCCACTCGGCTCTCTGCACAGCTTACGTGTCTTATGCATGACACGAGCCCCCATAGACAAACATATGAGCAATGATAGTTAAAAAGTTAATTCGTATGAGCCAGTACGAAAGTTATTATCGTTGTTCCATGCCATCATAATTCTATTTATCAATGAGCATTTAAATTGCAATTTTTCTCATTGTAATAGTTCTATGGTTCACTTGTAACCCAAACAAAATCAACAAAGATGCACATGTGCGTCAGAGCCCACTAATGATAGCAATTATACAGCTAAAAAATATACATGAATACAAAATACCACATGTGTGTCAAGTACGCCATATGGTAGCAAACGGGGTATGGTATCAGGGTTCTAGATAGGAAAATGTATCTTGACTACATCATAAATTTGCATTCATACATTTCCTCAACGCTCCGTGAGAAAAGCACCAATAGTGATCATTTTTCGCAATTGTTCTTAAATATATTTTTGGGCAAGTTCCGACGGACTATGTACGTACTGCGAAATTTCTTTAAGCAAATGCTAGCAGTTTAGTCGATAAAATCAGCAAAACCTTTACATACATGCACACCTATGTAAATACTCATTCACCGACGAAAAATACTCTAATATTTAGATCATTGCAACTTCTGGATACTAAGCGTTCTCAATGAGGGCAATTTGCTTTTTTAAGTTGAATGCACTTATTTCTGTCTGCCGTCGAGACTTTCTACTTCTAAATTTACAGTTGGAGAGATGTTCAACAAAAGGTAAATGTCTTTTAAAGTTTAAAATAATTCGCATTCGAACTGACACTCCCTTTATTATTTATATTCAAGTCTATTAGATCGATAAAGGAGCCAATTCAGTTATTGTACGTCATCCAACTTCCTGTTGTTATACATTTGAGTGTTCAGTATTCTAATATCATGCATCGATGTCTACTTATAATTAGCACTACATCTATGTTGTTTTATGCCATCCTTTTCTCCCGATTTTCTCTTACATTTATTCATTGCTCATTCTAATCACACACAATAATACACGTACGGCATGTGCCTTACGTAATACTCAACTTTCAAAGTGTTTCCCAATAACATACAACAGAACAAGGTGCAGAGTTTATCCCTATTCTCACATCGACAACCCGATTTGTTTTTATATCCTACACTCCATCTCCTCCCTTTTTGCTTTCAGTACCTGTATCGTGCTAACAAATGTCCTATGATGTACGTGGAGCCCATGTCCTACATACACGTATTGAGCCTAGAGGCAGTGCCCCACCTACATCAGTGTCCCACTAACGCCAGCCCCAAAACAATGGAGACGCCATGTGCGCCCCTTCTGACCTAAATCAGCCACAACCAAAGCGTGTTCCACATACTAAAGTCAACCACACGCAAGAGACGAATTCCCTCGAAAAAACTCACACGGTAAATTTAGCGGTTTTGCAAACAGGACAAAGTCGTTTAACTTTCCTCCGAAGCGACCGGAAACTAATGTGAAAGGCGCAAGAACAGTCATGTCCTCGTTGGATGTTAGTGCTGTTGACCCGAATACTCCAGGCAAGTGCCGGCCAAATTAGATGAACAGCATTCGATGAGCTCATTTTCGTTGAGGTCCGATGAAAAAAAACTTCGTTTCGGATGAAGCAAATATGAGTTTATTTAGAGAAATCATTTACGTTAAGACATGGACGTTGATAACCGTTGCACTTAAAAGAAACAAACATAAATGATGAGTCAGTTATCAAATGTGGTTTAAATTATTTAGTATTTCGAATGAAGAAATTTTACCAAAAACTAACTTCAGCAAGGTAACTCAGTTTTTTTGTGTCAAATATTTAAATATTTTTACACGTGAACTAAAACAAAAAAAATCATTTGATGGTGTCCAGCTTGTGAAATCTTTCTTAAATCAACGCCTAAAAATAACAGCACATAAACAATTTATCCTTTCCGACAGATTTTCATCAGGAAGAAACAAAAAGCCTCAACACCAACCACCATGAGATCATCCTGCGTAGTGGCCCTGGTGGCGCTGGTCGCATGTGCCAGCGCGACGCCTGTATCCAAGCCAGAGAAGTCTCTGCCCGCGGAAAGCAGATCTGTTCCAGACCCCAGTCAGATCCAGCCCTCTCCCCCTGACCCACTGCTGAAGAGGGATGGTGCCCACCACGGTGGGGTGAGTCTTTGCCCGCCACTAAGGATCCACAGCTGTCGACTCGCTGTTTATTTAATTTGAAATATTTGAGACTTTTATTCAGTTAAGAGTAAAGATTTCAGTTAGAATCATTAAGAGTGGACTTTCATGATCAAGCTGTGGCATAGGTACCGCAATGATTTTTATATTTATTTACAATTAAGTTGCAGTTGACTCGTATACGTATTATTACACATACAGTATGTATGAGTAGAATTTCATCATCAATGTCATAAGCGATAAACTAAAGCATCGAGAATTCATTTCTTTTCCATCGCTGCTCAACCATGTGATCGCTCTTAATACTTGTGTTTTCACTTTTTCACTGGTGTACTTGTGTGTCTTGGGTTTTCACCACACGTTCCCCATTCTGGGGAAGAGTGCGAAAGCTCAGCCGATAAAAAGTAAAAAGTTCAGCTGAAGCTTATTATTTCTACTCATGTGATACTTTCCCCGAAAGGGAAATTTATGAAGTACTAGACCACCCGTAACCCTATTGGTCATTCTATTGAAGTCCCGCTAGAGCCTCGAACGATTCATCTTCGTTTCCAAATAAACATCGAAAGAAACAGAAATAATTAATTCATTTTAGTTCCAGTGGGCCGTAGCCATGGTAGGATGGATAATCTCATTTGATTACTGAGAGATGAGCTTTGAATTTCTGTCCTATGTTATTACTGACAAGTGTGCACGGTTACAAACAGGCCAACACGCAAGATGATCTAAGTGTTGGTATTATATGGACTACAATTCAACAGGGTGCGAGCTCCTTTACTTCAGTGGGCACGTCGTCGTACGCAACAGCTCCTAACAGCTTCGTGGGAGGCGGCGGTCACGGAGGAGGACACGGAGGAGGACACGGAGGTGGAGGAGGAGGAGGAGGACATGGAGGAGGATTTGGGGGCTCAGGATTTGGTGCATCTGGAGGAGGATTCGGTGCATCTGGAGGAGGATTCGGTGCAT
>VOMN01077040.1:0-17499 GCA_014899125.1 Orchestia grillus | reverse complement strand
CGGTTCTTCGTCATTTCTCATTTGATTGTAAACCTGTATCTCATATAAATTACTAGTGGTAAATAATTGTTTCAAATATTTCAAATGGTTCAGATAGTATGTAATCTGTTACTACAAGAGAAGCTATCTGCAGCCTTCTGAAACGGTCCAATATTGTCCCATAGGTTCTTTTGAGGTTAAGTTGTTAAAGGCCGAACATAAGTTGAAATGCAGATATAATAAGGGTTTTTTTCATACGAACATCGGTACCAACAGCTCGAAGAAATCACAACACCGCTCACCTCCCGTAATGTCAGCGGTGGCGACGTTGTAAACGCGAGTTGTAGTCCCCGCAGAGTTTGTGGCAGAGATTGTGACGTGGTACCATGTGCTCGGCTCCAAATCTCCCAGTACCACTGTGTCCTCTGACCCGAGGTACTCGGTTGATTTCTTCTCAGAGTCCTGAAACATGATTTCGTACTCCTATACTGGTAAAAAGTCAGCCATTAATGGATAGGATAGAAGTCAGCATAGGAATTCATCGCTGGGTTCTTTCTTCAGTTTGTCTAAGTTCTGTTCCAGCCCCACACTTTCTTCGCACACTTAAGCACGTTTCATCAAATCGATGATAAAGTTAATAAATCATTAGACACCCTCTTATTCTTTGCATTACGAACTACAGTTCGTCGTTTTCAATTAAAACGACTATGTTTCGCTCCAATACTTGTCAAGGCTCTAGGCCTCTTCTTAGGGCGTTTTCGTACTGTTCAGTAACGTAAAGGCGTCTCACATAAACGTTAAGGTTCACCACATAACGTTCTATGTATCAAACGACTACACCTCGGCAATACGGTATATCAAAAGATCCTCATTCCGAGTGATACATGCATATTCATTTCAATGGTTAATACAAGCCTACTACTTTTCGGCGTTGTTGAAAAGCTTATAGAAATGTGTAATTAACAATTCAATTATTATCCTCAAATTTGCATCCTAGACTTTCGTTGACAAAAGTTTTGACATCGTCGAAGTTCAGGGTCCAGAATATCACCTGGACTGCTATTGGTCAGGCAGGGAGGAGTACTCGGTACGGTCGCAATATTTATAAAACGTTTTTAACGTCGAGCTATATTTTAATGATGCTATCGAGCAAAATTAAGGTTCGAAATGAGCTCAAACTAGTTAAAATATGGGAAAACATTTTCCTCTAATGAACATTTGTGAAAGATTTTCCTCCGATTCAGCTATGAGAGAGATATTCCACCAATGAAAATACGGAGAGAGATATTCCACCAATGAAAATGCGGAGAAAGATTTCCTAGGAATGAGAACAAGGAGGCAGATTTTCCGCCTGCGGAGATGATCGGCTCTTGAGCGGTATGATGAACACGGAGAAAAATAACCAGTATTATCATTGCTTACAATCGAGAATCGAACTATACACGGAGATAAATTTCCACCAATTAAAAGAAAAAGAAAATTAAATAAATGAAAAAAATAAAAATGAAATAATTAAAAATTGAAATTTAAAAGAAGAAAAATACCAACCAAAACACGAAGAAAGGTTTTACTGGAATCAAAAGATGAAGAAAGATTCTCCAGCAATAAAAATACAATACTTTTCTACCAACCAAAACACTAAGATTTTCGAGCAGCCATGAGGTACAGAGAGGTGGCCCACCTGCGCAGGTGCCCGACGCTGGAGCGGTGTGATGGACACGGCGTGGGTGACGATGTCGCAGCCACCTGAGAGCCAGGCGTACAGGTGGACTACGATGGCCGTCGAGTTGATGGACAGCAAGTCCTGCCAGCGGGACACTCGAGGCACTGCGTAATTGCAAAGCATACTTAAAATTATACCTGAATTACATGCTGACGTTAGCACTTGGTGTAATGGTATGAACTATAACTTTGTGAGTGTAGTATGTGAATGCTTCTGGTGAATTTTTGTATCATTGACTAGGATGCTCATAAGTGAATACCGGGAGCTTCGCCACACGATTATGAGGTATACGATGTGATGACATAGCAATAAAATCATAAGTGGACAAATTATCGTCAAACATGAAGTTCCATTCCAAAAGATTTTTTTCAATTTCGTCAAACTTTCTTGGGGGGAGAAATTGAAAACTGTTCGCGGATATTCTCAGAATTTCTTTATCTTCTACCATTTGACAAACGAAGGGTTGCACCCGTCTATTATTCCTCAAAAATTATAAGAAATAGCGCTATCAGCAAAAATAACGTCAGCCTTAGATGAGAAGAGGCACGTAAAAGCCATCATAGCATCAAAATTGCTCACCATGCGACTGCGTGAGACCCAACACACAGAGATGTATCATTATTATTATTTCCAAAATCAAAACAATTTTACAAGAAATGAATTCGGCGTAATGGATTGAGAACATTTCAGAGCAGAATAACAATCAAGGCAAAAGTCAAGCAAAAAAAACGCTGAAGGAAAGAATTTTAAATTGATTTAAACGACTTTACGCTAGCGTTCGAAATATTTCCCGTCAATATTGGGCAACAATCCGTCGTCATTGGATAAACTTAAAATCTAAAACGAAGCAAAATGCATCGAATCTTAACAGCTACTAGAGTATGTATATATATATATATATATATATATATATATGCTGTAAAAACTCAGGTGCCTTACGATAAGTAGAAAAAGAGAGAAACGTGTAACATTTTTAGAACCACTCCATTTTACGGAGAGTTTTTACTCAGATAACTCTAACAGAGGTCTGAACTCGTATGGCGCAGAGAATGAGATGTGCTGAGCTTAAAAAATAATACAAAGAAATGTATCTATGAATGCATGAATTTAAATATAAACCTATATTGAAGATCCTGAAAAACACGTACAATTCAAGTGAAGAATAATGTAGCGCTTTATCAGCTTCATTACATAAAAGTCTAAATTTTACTTAAACTCTACACAATCTTCGTGTAAAGTGAACTTCAAACTTACACGTCCCCAACGTCTTTGGCTTGCCCACTCACCAGTGCCCTTAGTCCTGGTGGTGACGTGCACAGAAGGCACACTGCGGCCTAAGGCGTTGCGTGAGAGCAGCAGCAGTCGGTAGGTCGAGCCACAGAGCAGGCCTGGCACCGCGTAGTTCTTGTGGCCGGCGTCCACATCACGCTCCTGCCACGGGGCCGATGTCTCGTCAGAGGTTCCTTCGTCCATGTCGGGGTGCATCAGCTTGTAGCGGATGATGTAGCCTGGCGAGCATGTGATGGGTACCCATCGATACATTTTACTCAGAGTGTTTGGATATTTTTTAGGAACTAGTAGTTAAGAGGTCATTGATATCAAAAGTGAAATTCGAAAGAAAACACAGTCCGGTTTCCAAAATTGATACTATTACATAAACAAGACCGCAAGCAGGTATGGAGTTTTAAATACGTGCGTTAAACAATACCAGTATTATTCTACTTTCATACTTCACTGATGAATTATTTTAGTACAAAAATGTACATGCTCTGTAAAATCAGCAAAACACGTATTTCATTACCTTCTGCTATCATCATCCTTATTCGAAATTATTACATGAAGTTTCCAGACAACTGGATGCCGTGCATTAATAGATTAAACTAAAGGGGAAAGGTTAGGTTGATTGAAAAGAAGGATTATTTTATTGAAATCGTGGTATATGAGAAGAGAAATGGTTAAGCCGACAATATCTTGAAGTTGATGAAGACATAAAGAAGATATTATTAAAAGTTAGATTTATGTAATAAAAGGATTGAAGCAGAATTAAATTGATTAAAGCATAATTGAAAGAATCAAAGCCAGATAATATGTGTACAAATTCTCGGGTAGGATAATGCACTTTGCTTCAAATGTAGATTGCAGAAAAATACCGAGTGAATATAAGCGAATATAACTTTGTACTCGCTCATGTCGATAGCGAGACCGTGTCTGTTCGGTGGTAACAGAATGCGACTCAAAAATAAACGTGTGCTGCAACTGCGGCAAAAGACACGGTGTCACAGCTTCGAAAATGTGTCGTTATCGTGTTTCAAAAACAAAGAATGGATTCCATGAAATGTACATGAGCACAGCGTTGATAACTGAAAAAGGTATGGAAAGAAACGGGTTGGTTCAGCTCCCCCAAAAAATATAGAGAAAAACATACAATGAGAGAGCAAATTTTACGCAGACTGCTGTTTTGATCTGTGCAAAGCACGTTCAAGTATAAAATAGCGAGAAAAAAGTATATGTGTACGGCATTATGCTATGAAAAAATAGGATTTATGAAGAGGGGACAGCTTCACTTCAGTTTTCTTTTTGATCCCAAACAGAGCCTTTCGAAATCAAGACTTCTTGATTTCAAGATTTCGATTTCTTGAAATCGACCTAAATATTTCTAAAAAAAAGTCGGATGGTTTTCCCTTCTCTCTGAGTGTCAATCGAGAATACGGAGCTCGTTGTTTGAAACGTTTTAAACATTTATTTACCCCAAATAATTTACATTTCACACAATGCTACAATCGAATAACAAATGAAGGAATGAACTAGCCTGAGGAAAAATACTATTTATTCTCCCAAGAAAACATTTAATGGATTTTAACACCTGAAGAATAGCTGTGCACTAACTTAAAACATGTTGTTTCTACAAAAGATGCATGAAGTCAAGTACTCGTTCGTCAATAGTACCCAGTCCATACTTGTGGTGCAGCGAATACGCGGTCTCTACTGATAGTGCCCGCCGTAACAGGGTTGCTGAGCAAGACTGCGACCCTTGATTCTATAGCGTCTGGCACTCCAGTGGTAAACGATATAATTAAAAAAAGTTTCATTTTAAATTCTCATCGCTGCACTTTAATAGAAGGGACATGTACACAGGTGCGTAATTTTGTAAGACTTGTTATGCAATATTTTGTTCATTTAAAAAATAAGTTGGTCTTTTTAGGAAAAGAAAAATACAAAGGATAACCAAAACTGCATTAATTCGACTTGGGAGGTACTTTTTTCGTATCGTCCAATTCAGCTTCAATTTTTTGAATGAGGAGCAAAACATTGTTTTTCTGCATATCTAACTGAATGAACAACCAAATGTAAAAATTCTATTAAATTTTCACCTACCTAAACTTTTTCTTCAATTAATTCAACTGAACAACGTATTTCCACCAAAAGGTACCAAACATAGAATAAGAAAGTAAAACATATATATATCCAAGAATGACGATGCAGGTTGAAGTAGACAGAGCAGGATGGGTAAAATGGACTCACCCACAATAGGCAGGCCTCCATTCTCTGCAGGAGGGCTCCAGGTGATGTGTATGGTGCTCTCGGTGCTGTGTTCTACGAAGGGCGTCGGGGCGACGGGTGTGGATACAACCCGCACAGCCCACACGATCGTGGCGGAGTTGTGGGTGTTACGGGCCGAGCAGGAGTAGTTCAGGGAGTGTTGGGGGCCGAGGGAGGGTAGCACCAGCGCATTGTGGGGGGTCAGCACCTGCACGCAGTCTTGCTGTAGCGACACGGGGGCAGTCCACCTACAAACTTCTAAACGCTAACTCTATACGACACTGAACACTGTGTTGTTACAGGTTCAACCTTTCATATTCGGAATTAAGACGCTCGACAATTTCTGTAATCCGGTATAATTTTTATATTATTCTGTTTTATTGTTCCAATGGTCTACCCAAATGACGGATGCTGAAATGGTCAAAATAGGGGAAAATGGAGATAGTTCAACTGCTGATGTTACGGCGAAAGACAGGGAAAATGAAGTGAAATGGTCTGGCAAGCCTCTGGTTCCATAGTCGCAGGATTTGGGAAGCTCAATTACATGGAATATTTTCCTTCAAGAAAATGAACATAGGTTCAAACATTTCAAGTTTTGATTCATGGTTCCTCCGACAACAAGCATGTGACTGAGTGTCAATTGACACTCCGGTTTGAATACATCAGCGTTCAAACATGGTTTGAGTACCAACCATGAAGTAAACGATTGATAAAAACTAACTTGCAGTAACGTATAAGTCAATTTAGTATTTTAGCTTCAAGTTATAAAGTGCAATTCTTGGGTACAGTGAATCAGCAAACGCAATCCTGCAAGCGTGTACGGAATGGCATTTGTTGATTGGAAATGCCAACAAAAGAGTTTTTGGTACCATTGGAGTGGCGAAAATCATTGCGAACACTGATCATGATGTGGATATCTGTTCTTACTTTCAAGAAGTAAATGGCGAAAAGGATTTACACGAACTTCACTTACATCGGGAATCTAATGCAGAACTCATTAAAACAATTATTTCTGCCAAAGGCCGTGGAAAAAATTTAGCTCGCATTTGCCAGAAATGTAAAGTATCTAAGAAGTATCTATTTCCTCTCATAGTGTATGACAAAAAGTGAAAAATACTAGATCCTAATTTATGTTACAGCTGCCGGTAAACATGATTATGGAACTGCAGTAATTCTTCGACCATCGCCAGTGTCACGTCCCAGAACCCCCGGCGTCTGGCAAACATCCGCCGAGTAAAAACAGGACTGGCTATTGCGATTCAGCAAGAAATTGTAATCAAGACTTTCAAAAATTATGTTCGTTTATGATTTTTTAATGCATCCAAATAAATACATGAGCTTTTTCCACACTCATCAATATTTTTTAAGTATTTTGGAATAAAATTTTACTTTAGAAACCTTCTTCTTTATCATAGAATGTAAATTTCAATCCTCCACAGAAACCAGCATTGCACCGAGGGGGCGGAGATTTTAATTTAGATTGAATATTTTTATAATTACTCTGTACGTACAAATAGCGTAAAAGATGAGCCACAGTTTAGCACGGGATTACAGTCAAACCTCGCTATTTGTGCACCCTATTTTTCAGATGGTTCACTTTCCGACGACCTTTTTGCCTTAATTTGGTAACGATTGTTTATATCCGCATCAATTCTGCCGGAAACTATGCGTCAGTTTTCGTATAGTATGTTTTTGGTAATATTCATTCGTGAAACACGATTCCCAAAACCGAGGTTCTATTGCACTGCATTTGAAACAACACAATTCCTGCGCTCAACAGCGAATCAAAAGCCCACACTGAATCTTCACGCACCTTGCCAGGCGCTGACCACGTGACCACGGGCGCTGGGGCCCCTATGGCGGGGCAGGGGAGGGTGAGTGTGCTGCCCAGCACACCCAGCACTGGCCCTCCCTTCGTTAGAATCTCCGCCTCCACTGCAAAAACGAACAAAACAGTAATGCCAAAGTCCAGAACGAAACTTACGATGTTGGTTGAGGTATATTTATAGAGCATGAATTTGTATAGTTACTGTAATTTAAACGGAATCTGAAGAGTGATATGCACATAAATACCACAATACAATTAGTCCTAAATTTCATTCGGACACGTTTTTCGAGACACTTCAGGCCCTAAGAAGAGCTCTAAATAAATTTTCAATTCTAAGTTCGAGATGACAATGACCCAGCGCTGGGAGAAGGACGGTACCTCGGTTGGTGGGGCTCTGCACGACCACCCTGGACGGGGGGCTCTCCCCTACAGCCGTGCTGGCCGTCATCCAGAATTCAAAGTTTGCGTGGCCGTCCAGATTGTCAATTTCTTGGACCCAGAACGAAGACTTGGCGTTCATGCTCACGAGCTCTGATACGTCAACGTCGGCCGGGATGTTCGACAGATGAGGTCCGAAGACGCCACTCATTGGGCGACGTATGGCAGGTGCGGAATATGCGTCGCGGCGTCGGCGACGTCGATGACTGTTGACGTTCCGCAGAGCGGACGGTCGAGGAGGAAGATGTCGGCTCACCTCCACGGTCACGCTGTGCTTCGCCTGCTTAGGGACAGCGATTGAGTAACGAAGGCGCGAAGAAGATCTAACTTTTCATTTTCTTAGCCTAAAAGGAACGTCAACTCTTCAATCCTTTTCCCTCGGAAAAGTGCACGTGTGTGCCGGTCAAAACTTGTCAATAAAAACTTCCGGGTTGAAAAGGTTAAAGGACATAACTTATGTTATGTTGTTTTCATAAACTTCATAAACAAGTTCCATCACACTAAAAACAATTATTTTAATTTAAATAAATATAACTTGTATGTTAACTACGAAAATACAACTGGAACAATGAAATATGAAACAATTATTTTAGTATGAATTAAATTTACATTCTCGTACACTTAAAACTACTGTAAACATAAATATAACGATCTTCAAATGGGTTATGGAAACCTTATGTTCTTCACGAACGAAGGCGGCAGACCAAGGGGCAGTCCAGGGAACAATTGGAAGAGACCTTAGAAGCAAGGAACGTAAGACAAAATAGAATAGCAGTGAATAGAATAGAAGTGAATAGGAGAGAAGTGAATAGAATAGAAGTGAATAGGATAGAAGTGAATAGAATAGAAGTGAATAGAATAGAAGTGACTAGAATAGAAGTGAATAGAATAAAAGTGAATAGAATATAAGTGAATAGAATAGATGTAAATAGAATAGAAAATAATATGGCTACGGAACGAGTGAAGTAGCCCATTCTTGGCTTTCCACACAAGTCCCATGCCCAACACCGACCATCATAGCAGACGTGGAATAAGAAGGCAGGATCAGTCAAAGAACAGGTAGTATTACTACGACATCTGTTCTGAGACCACCATCACTATTAAAACCCACTGTACCTCTGCAGAGCAAGTAGAAGAAGACCTGCAGAAATGAAACACACAAAGTCATCGTTTTTCACGCACAGGCACCAGAACGTTCATTTTGTCACATCAAAGCGGCCGTTTTACAGTTGTACGGTCCTTTGATTCACCAGACTATCTTTTATACGACCACTACCGCATCAAGCAGTGACATGCACCCAGTAATTCAAAGCACCCAAGTTCGGGCACAGGTAGCTCACGTGGTGGGCGTTGAGGGGGCGGTAGTAGAGGGTGTAGTGGGTCAGGGCTCCGTTGGGGTGCAGGGGGGCGTGCCAGCCCAGCACCACGCTGTCTGGGCCCCCAGCTACTGCCTTCACTGGACTCGGAGTGCTGGGCACTGGTCACCGTGAAAATTTCAAGAATGATTTATTTATTGAAAAATTGAACGAAAAATTTATTAGTTCGAAAATTACAATAACAATTTAATATAATTCGAAAATTTCAAAAACTATTTAGTCATTGTGCCAAAAGAATATCCTTTATTTAGCTCTATACGAAGTTTTTCGTGCATCAGTAGCTATTAAGTTAGAAAGTTTTCCCCATCTCCATCTAGGCTGCTCCAGCGGCCTCGTGGCTCATAGGGCCCGTCAGCGGCATCTCTGCTCTGCTTAGTTTACTATGTGTTGTACTGTGGCGAATGTAAATTACTTGCGATGAATAAATGTTTCCAATGTTTTAAATAGTTGGAAAATTTCACAGGGGCAATTTAATGATTCCAAATTTTAAGATGACTTTAATAACTGAAAGAAGCACTCTGGTAAATATTACTCTAAATATTCTCTCAAAAAGGATTACCGTCACTTGGGAACAGAGCGACATATTCTTTTGTAAGAAGTACCTCATATCAGACGGGACCTCAATCGAAAAAACAAAACAAAATCAACATCTACTCTCAAGTCGGTCAGCGATTGTTAGATGTGTCGCTGAATGAGATTATTGTACGGTAATAACGTGTAAGCAAAATACAAAAGTGAAATAAAACCTATATATTCTTAGTACAAATATTAATAGCCCTCGGACTGCCATGCTTTCCTGTCTGCTGAATACCATCTCCATCAGTAACTGGACAATAATCTTCATTCAAGTTACATTTATGATACATGTGGCATATTTCAAGCTGATATAAAAAGTGGAAAATTTACTGAGAAATGAACTCAATGCATCACTGGGTAGAAATTCCAATTCTGCTCAGAACAAGTGTTTGCTTTAGTTCTCCACTGATAGGTTTGTTGAAAATTCCAGCCACTCGCAGTGAAAGCATTCTACTCTGTCAGAAACTCACGACGGAAACTAAACGCAATGAGATAGTTATTATTATTTATATTAATATTACTATTATTAAAATAATCATAGTAGTAGAGGTCGCATGGATTGCAGCGCTGCAGCGACTCAGACTATGCCACAGTCACTGAGAAGGGATCATTTAGAACGCACTGTAGAAAACTGGAAATCTATGCTTAAGGTGTGTTCTTACATAGTATCCCCTGCGCATAGAAACAGCAAGTTAAGAAAGAGGAAGAAAAGACAAAATAGAGATAGCGAAGAATGTGTGAAAATTGAAGAAAACAAAGCGGTCACGAAAGATGAAAGTCCCATAGGCCTATCTACAACCGATGTAACCTAACAGTGCCCCCTGGGGATTTGAGTCCCCATAGCATACGACAGATGAACCTAACTACCCTAACCCTATTGCCTAGCTTCTGCCCCATGAGGGAATATGAAAATTATAAACAGTTGTCCAACATAAACTTTCCGAGGATGTCGTGAACAGTTCGTCACTTTTGTTAACATCAATAGACAGATGTAATGATATTGATTCATAGTTTTACGCTTCTACACTTCTACCGACAGACATGCCGTGATATGGTTTTGCTTAACCATAAACCTTTTCCAAATTCTAACAATGCACGCTGTTCATGAAGTCTCTTTACAGCTTTGCCATTTTTTTTACAAGAACATTTGATATAACCCATTAATTTGACTTGTTCTATTCTAAACGAGGATTATTAAAAATGTTTTTATCTATGTACAATGGAACAAGTCAAATTAATTCATCTTATCATTTGACTTTAAATTTCAAAACTGTAAAGAGACTTTATGAACACACTGTATAATTATAGGACCATAACCTCGACCCACAGCACCGTTGCTTCAAGTTGTCGAATCAAGCCTAATCCAAAATTGAGCTGTGCTAGTGCACCAAGCCCTCAAAACTGACGACTATGTAAATTTTATAAAGACCGATATAAATTGAACCGTTGGCGGGTTCCCATTCTCACTGTAGTTCGAAATTCAATGTACTATGCACCTGATTGTTCAGTAGCTGTTCTACTCATGACGACTCTGTTCAATTAATTGTACTTTTTGCAATTCATTGCAAGATTAGTGCAACTCGAGTAGTCTCAAGTAACACAGAAAAGGGTAAAATAGTTTTATTTTGTATATTATGTTTCGTATTCAAGTTGCTATTGCAGACGTACACAGTTAGCACCATTTAAGGGCGTTCATATTTAAATTAATCTATTCCTTATGTTTCTTCCATGCATGGTTGAGAAAAAATATGCGAATGAATACGTAAATAAACACGAAAACTGGTTTTACTAAACAGCGGGTGCTGACCGTCTTCCAAAGTGCGACAGTTGATGGGGTCGGACAGCCGACCGTCCCCTGCAGTGTTATAGGCCCGCACGGTTACGCTGTAATTGCTGTAGCGCTCTAAACCTTGCAGGTTAGTCTCCAGGTTAGTGGTGCGCTTCATCTCGTAGTTTGGGGGACCTGGTGGAGGCAAGGCTTGAATAATTTCAAAAAGTTAAAGCTTAGGGTTATCTTAAAAACCAGAGTTATAAAAAGTTGAACAATTTTAAATGTCGTCGGAGACACCATGACGATGACATAGTTTATAGTTTCGAAACAATTCCCGTCGAACTCATTGCATGTTAAACTGGCATTTGAATTGGTAAATGTATGTTTACGACACTTGAATTGTTGATGAGTTCGGAATACGATAAGAATATATTGAAATACTAACTTCACGAACAAAATCTGGGACATCAGACACGCTATCAGCACATTCAAGCTACGCACCGTTCAAGGTTTGTACAACAGACGTACAGTTAAGTCAGGAACAGAAGTTTCTATGCACAAAATACGGTTTATAGCAAGGCAGAGGTGCTGATAGCAACACGTCTTAAAATATAAGTAACAAGAATAACTAGATACACTTTAATTAAGCATCGGCGAAGATGCAGGGAACCACGTGCTTTAATTATGATTTTTTACTTTGGATTTTTTATTCCTGATTAGCATATCAAAGCTTCGCAATCATCGGCGTACACGCTTCGAATGAAGCTTAGCCCTTTGAGTCCTGAAAAATAAACAGTTTGGAGAACTTTCTTGAAACTTATCGATGTGTTTCGCATTTACATTGAGTATTTGAAAGTTTCAACGCCAAATTTCGATCATTAGTGAGTTAGGTTAGCATGGTGCCAGACGCACAACATTCCTTCACCCGGTGTTCCAGGCCAGTCTTGGTAGCTCCCTAGTTCAGAAAATGTGAATGTACAAAAAAAAATACCACGAGCCGAGATGACGTTTGCCAGCAGTAATCAAAGGGTAAACGTCATTTATGTGCTGAGGAATCCTACATGTACTCACTTCATGAACGTGCTAACTAAGAAAAGTAGAAAATATGGACCTTAGATCCATCACAACCTCACGTACCTAATTCGGTCAACTCTATATAATAACTTCTACGTGTGTTGCTGGTGTGCTTAGACAACAATGCAGCTTATGGAATGGAAATATTGACCTACTGTTTTGTTTTATACACTATTTAACGGTAATTTGCCTCAGAGAAAACACACATACTGTCAAATTCATCCATCAACTAGAAAATAAATTGGGCAATAAAGAGTTAAGTGAGCGAGTGAATGGGGAGAGCGCTTTCTCATGGACAACAACGTTGGAACAAATACAGAAAAGAAGAGACGATGATTATAATAAAATATGGCAACGGGTGTAAGCCAAGCGCCCCATTTTAATGTTTCTACCCAAGTCCTACATGGTGAGACACCACTCTAGCGCGGGCCCCCGAGTGCACGTCAAATAAGGAGGCATGACCAGTCACAAATGGGTAATATTACCGCTACCGCTGTTCTGGGACCACCCTCACTACTACAGCCCCTGCTCCTTCGCAACGAAGCAAGCAGGACGTCTACAGAATAAATAAAACGAGCAGACAAGGAAGACACACACCTTTGCTGAGGTGGCCGAGCTTGTGGTAAGTGACCTTGTAGCCCAAAATGGCGCCGTTGGTCGAGTTGTCCGGCAGGGGCGTCCAGCGCACCCTCACGCTGCGGGGCGACAGCGCGCTGCACGCTACGGACCCTGGAGCCCCCACCGGCGCTGAAAAATAAACAGTTCAAAAGTAACGGGAACAGCACCATGCTTCGGGCTGAAAAATAAACAGTTCAAAAGTAACGGGAACAGCACCATGCTTAGGGCTGAAAAATAAACAGTTCAAAAGTAACGGGAACAGCACCCTAGGAACATCAGCAGATAAACAGAATTCCACATCGCATTATCGAATAGGGTCCACGCCGCTGAGAAACACAAGGAATTCTAGTGTGACTTAGCACGGACCAAATCATACTGAATTTGATTGCCCAATACAGAGTAAATTTCTGCATTGACAGTAGAGAACATGACCTCAGCAGCAATGGCTAGTCACAAACTACTCACGGGCTTCACTAGTGGTGACGGTGACTGGACGAGCCATGGGGCCCGGCCCCACCTCGTTGACGGCCCGGACCGTGACGGCATACTTGGTGTAATGCTTCAAGGCCCGCAGAGTGAGCGTCAGGGAAGGGTCCTGGCCAGGGTCCGGGTCTCGGAGAGGAAAAGACCGCCACGAAAATTCGCTCGAGTCCGACTGCCTACCTCGGCCGTCTCCACCCTGCGTCCAGAGGCGCATGGACAGATGTAGAACAAGGATTAATCAGCTTACATATATCAATTACGCTTATCCATGATACCAATGCTACTTATAAGAGGAATATGGACCTACACTGATGCATTAGTTTGAATTCATAACAGCTGAGTTATCACAGCCAACATGATCAATACAGACGTTGGAGTTAGTGAGAACGTCTTCCTGTGCACGCTGACTACTTATACAATAATTGCCAAATTCCTAACTTAGCTCTGCATGCTCATACATCACGTACCAAGATTTCGGCTTCGCCAGGAGGCACGAAAGCGGTAACTCGAGTGTCGGACGTCGACGCCTTTGAGAAGGCGTGGTCCCTGAGGAGCGCCAGGGTCTTGGGAGACACGACGTGGTGGCCCACCTGGTAGCCCGTCACTCGGCTGGACCCGTGAGGGGAAGCCAGCGGGGGCTGGAAGTGGGGAAAAGATGTTATGTGTCTTTCATACACCTATGTCCCAGCTATGTAGGAGGGACACTCAGTGCAGGTTTGGTAAAGATGGTATGTTTCTTTATATACTTGCTTATACGAGGGACAGTCAGTGCAGGTTTGGCACAGATTTATGTTTCTTTATATACTTGCTATATACGAGGGACAGTCAATGCTGGTGTGGGACAGACGTTATGTTCCTTTATATACCTGCTATATACGAGGGACAGTCACTGATGGTATGGAAAAGATGTTAAATTTTTTCAGCTATATACCTGCAATATACGAGCCGCGATAAACTTCTCGGACAACTCCAAGAGTTGACTCTAGAGTTTCCAACAGCTCCGTTATTCAACGGAGACGGAATTTAGCGGCAGAAACATGGGTAGCAAACGTGAATGGATAAAAAGAATTTTATGTAGAAAAAGTTTTTTTTTAAATTACGAAACTTTTTAGACAATTCATCCATGAATGCACTAATTTATATTGTATTCAGATTAGTGGTTGTAAAAATGCATTTGTATAAATGTGATGCTCCCGGGGGGAACTCACTCGTAGATCCGGAAGTATTTTACTTATGATAGCGAATGTTTGAAGCTACGTAGAGCTCGATACAATCGAAGATATGACTACATCACATGTTAGTGTGCATATAGGTATAAGGTTTTTATATCAAACACATTTTCATTCACCTCTTGCTTGACAATATACTCTACATGAACAAATTTTTCAAACAATATCTGCAAGTCTGTTAGTACCGTTAGTACTGTTTTCACGCTTTGGATTGCGAAGAATTCTACCATCATTAGTTCCGTCTTCTTCCTCCCCTCAAAACTGCCTGTAGAATTCGCCCATGTGTCCCGAAATTGTGCTTCTAAGCTGCTCTCACATACGTTAAACTCTGCTCGATATTTCCACTGCCCTCGATGACCTATAAAATCTTACTCTTGTTCTAAGCACACTCAGGACATGGGCTCATAAAAACTTATTTTTGTTTACTCTGTTGCACAACTTTTTGTTGGCTGTGAAAATCTCTCCTGCGTTTCATATGTTGCGTGTCATTCCCACGCAACTCGCTCTCTTTAGAACCTGACCGCACCCCTAGTTTTCGTGTCGGATTTTCTCCTTTTTTGATAGGGTCTCAGATTCGCGTCAATCCGGAACTGACTGGTCCAACACGTCCGTTTGTTCGTATAACCTAAAATCATACTCTTTGTGAAGTATAAAGCTGAATGAAATGTTTACGAAACTTTGTGAAGAATTTCATTTGAAAAAGTTACCCCGCATGAAAATTATCCCCGATAAAATTCATTCGTTTCCTAATTAGTGACCCTTAACGAGCAACTCATCAAAGGCAGCTAATTAGCACGTTCAAAAATTCAAGACCAAAATAGGGGGTGAAATAACGAAATCTGGTAAAAGTCCTCGACGTCAAACCTTTCAAGATAAGCCGTAATGAGCTACGATGCTGACATTCGCTTCAGGGAGGTTTCATGTCGCTTGGCATTAGGAACATTAGGAGGGAAAAATCTTATTTTTGCATTTAAAGGAAGCTCAAAATAACATTCATAACGACAAAGAAAATCAAATCGCCTAATTAAGGCTACAGAGGGTGCTGCGGTAAGTTAATGAGATCCTAATAAGGGATCACAAGGGCACGTAAACTAGTTAATGTCAGTAGAAGTCAGAACAGCTTCAAGTTCTTGCCATTATTCGGTTAGGTTTTCATTCATGCGTATATTTTTTCCTTATTGAATCGTATATTTCGCTTGAAATACCATTAATATTTTTAATTATTAAATAAGAGTCGCATTCGACTACTCCTAACGTAGGCTTGCTAACTCCCACCAGGAACGAGTGAGCGATTCAAACCGTCCCATAAAATGTTCTACAAGCCGACGTCTTTGGACATGACAAACACGCGTTCTACACGCATAATATGGTCATACATATAGTTTTTTAAGATCTGTTTTAAACATTAAAAGTACGTAGTCTACACGCATAATATGATCAGACATTTCGTTTCTTAAGATCTATATTAGGCATGTCAACACGCATAACATGATCAGACATATTGTTTTTTAGGATCTGTCCAAGATAATAAAAATTGAGGAATTCCAGTGAAATAAGGCGCATGTTTCACAATTTACCGCAACCAAAACTTGCAGAAGAATTTTTTTAGTACGTCAAGAAATGTCAGAGACAAAAAAGTGAATGAACATTTGCGAATTCAAACGAGCTCAAAGAAAACACACGAGCAGATTTAGAAAACTGTGAAATAATTGAAAATTATGAGTTGTTGTCCAGCTCTAATTAGACTTCAGCAGGATTCAAATTGATTATGGTACACTGCGCACAAATTCACTATCAAACTTGACAACTGTAACACATGGCGGAATATAGCGCTAACTGCGGGTCGTCACTCGCAACAATACAAAGTAGAAACAGAAAGAGTCAATGACCCTAAAATTATCCCTCAAGATATACATATTTCCACAGCGCAATGTTACCAGAAAGCTAACAGACAGAAATGGATGCAAAAAATACATTTCATGAACATGATATTAAAGTTCACTTTAACTTCAGCCGCAAAATTAAGGACGTAGCAGACTTTTACAGCGGTCGAGTGATGCTTCAATGGTACATGAAGTTGAGAAATTGAAATATTCAGCAACTCTTCCACAGTGTGGGTCCAGAGAGAGGCATGCTCAATGCATAAATTGATTTGAGTCTGAAAACTAAAGTCCTTCAAAGCCACAAGACACAAAAAAAACTTTTCTCGCACTTATACCGCGATTCTCACTAAAGCAAGAATTTCTCTCCGGGGACATGTTGCAAGCTGCTCTAAAATCAGCTGCAGTTAAGACCAATATAATCGATACGAAATAGAAAGCAGGGATTTCTGTTCTATCAAATGTTGTTCTGCAACAAATTTTGCCTCCAACCCAAACTTGCACACTCCAGTAAAGAACAGAAATTTCACGAAAAACTAAAAACCTGTACTCGTGCATTGTGTGCGTTTGTTTAGGGCATGGTAAGCTAAATGGTAAGCTGTACTAAACAAATCTGGCGCATGCCTCGGCCAGGGGCTGAGTGGGAGTCATCGAGTTGCTTGCTTCATTAGAACGTCTGCACGAGTGTGTAGATGGTAACCCTCTACTGGCTACAATTATTTGGGCGATTAGGGTGTATTTTGCTGTGTATAAAAACTACCTGCAGCCTCATGCACTTATTCAATAAGGCTGCATTTAGCTTTGTATAAGAAACAAACAACATTTTAAAAAAATAGATTGTAAAGTCCACACGCAGAATGTAGGGTTAAATGGTGGTAGCCAAGATTGTCGCGTTACTACATGCAGGCAGCCACGATTGTCGCGTCACTACATGCAGGCAGCCAAGATTGTCGCGTCACTACATGCAGGCAGCTAAGATTGTCG
>VOMN01077029.1:0-10475 GCA_014899125.1 Orchestia grillus | reverse complement strand
ACATGTAATTTTACTTGTGTCGAGAATGGCGGTTAACGTGTTAAGACTGAGCGTGAGGAGCTGGAGAATTCTACCGAATCTGGAAGAGAATCGCTCCTCTATGAAACGTAAAGGAAAAATTTTTTGTGCGTGAAATCATTTTCCCTCATCAGGGGAGAAACCTTTGGTTTTGCCCAGACCTGTATTGAAACTTCATGGAAGTATACATAGGTCCAAAGTCCATTTGACAAAAAAAAGGACTGTAGATATTTTAATAGAGAATACTTAAACATTTTATGTAGGTACATATTTAGTTTTTCAATAGCGTAACACAAAACAGCATGCTTAAGCTCGACAACATTTATTTTTCCTTCACTTTCATGAGTAGTAAATGAACTAATTGCGATTCAAATCCGTAAGCTACGCTGAGAAAAAACTTCTGATGTCATGAATGAAAGAACAAATAAATAACATTTCAGTCCGAAATGAGTGACACTGATCTAAAAGAATAAAATTCTTCGATGTTACGAGTGCTGTTGCATACGACACAGCGTACATCGGCTGCCGTCAGCGGGCGTCAAAGGCTAGCACCATCGTGTGGACAGCAAGAGGATAAAAACGGAAGTCTCTTCATAATGAAAGCTCCACACTTGACTGAATTTGGACGTCAATACATTACTCCGTAAAGACCCAGTGAAAAATAAAAAAGACGATTTGAGTTTAACAGATTCACTGATAGTGAACAAGCTGTAACTCCACGAAAATTTGAAACACCAACCTTCTCTCCATAATCGGGATCAGCCATCATGTCCTTCAGCAGCCGCAGCACCTTGATACATAAGTCTTCTTCCTTGTCCTCCAGGAGACGCTGGCAGTGAATTATCATCCTGATAGAAGTGAAGCAAATGTGAGAGTTACGAACATTTTACGGGGCTTGAACAAGGTCAAGAAAAATAAGAAAGTTGTTACTGCAAAACCTTTCACCCACCAGAGTACAAATTAGTCCACACGGTTGCACCAGAGGTGGGGAGTACACTACGGTAAAGTCAAATGTATCTCGCTTTGCCAGTCAATGAACACCCGCCAGCACCTATAAACCAGAGAATAATATATTCCCTCACTGTCTCACTGTAAAGGACCTACATATCAAGTCATCACAAACCTAAAAACTATCAAAGGCACTATCTCGGCTCAGAACATTCAACTTTTCTAGCATTTCTGTCTTCGTTTTGGGAACTTCCATTCGACATAATCGGGGAAAATTCACATCACGTCATAAGCATTCTTATATTTTACGGCAGTTACTAAGGCCTCAACTTCAAAGGGCTATCAAAATGTTAAAATTTTTCTTACCTAGATATGAAGCCTCCTGACTGCCTCTGGCACGTGCTTGCAGCCTCGCTACCCTTCCTGAAGATCTTGTGCGGCTGGTAGAGGATATCGACCAGCACGGACAGCTCGGCGACAACGAGCGGTCGCAGCTCTAGCTCCAGCTGCGACACCACCGAGTTCAGGTCTTGTTCTATGACAAGGTGGTCCGTGCGGCCGCTCGCCTGTACGTCAGGCACCAACATAGCTGAATGAAACTTGACCGCTTTCAGTGCGACAAAGAAACACGATTATAAAACTTTAAACAACATAGCTCAGTGAAACTTGACCAACCTCAGTGCATCAAGAAAGAAATATTATTCAACTGAACACCAACATAGCTGAATGAAACTTGACCGCTCTCAGCGGGTCAAGGAAGCACATGTATAAAACTTCAAACGTAGCTGAATGAAACTTGACCGCTCTCAGTGCGACAAGGAAGCACATGTATAAAACTTTAAACAACATAGCTCAGTGAAACTTAAGCATCCTCAGTGCATCAAGAAAAAAAGATTATTGAACTGAACACCAACATAGCTGAATGAAACTTGACCGCTCTCAGCGCGATAAGCATGGAAGATTACAGAATATAGCAAAAGCTATTTTCTATATAGCTATATGTTTTAATAGCTATGAACATCAACATAGCAATTCTCAGCGTGACAAGAAAACAGGACTATGGAGAACATGCTTTCTTTGACCCTTAAGTTGTGAAGTTATGTAGAAATAGCGGACAGGTAAATTGCGGTCTAAACACTAAAGAGTTAATGCATGCAATGATAAATTAATTTTTTAGCCTATTCAAAGAAGAACACCCTGCAAATTCCATCATTTGTCGGTATCATTTTGAAAAAATAAACAGGCACAATTAAGGAGTTTCCTTGACGAACTTGCAGCTTGCAAGCCATTAGCAAAAACGTACACAAGAACCCGGTGCCTGGACTAACACATTACTCTTACGTAAACCAGATGATGGGATATACTACTATGAAGGATATTTTGGAGCCAAACCTAACTATTAATTACTCTTTCTTATTTGAAAACATCTTGTTTTTCCTACAAGAATTGTGTCCTGAGGGCCCGCCAGCAGAAAAAGAAGCGATTTACCCTAATCATTTCTTCTTACACTATTCCAGGCTTCACATGATGCGGGATTTACTATGGACTAAGAATCGCCGGGGGCTTATTATGAATCGGGAAAATACGCTATTGTGAATCAAATGATTTGATAAATAACATTGCTACGGTTATTCAAATTTTAGAACAAGTTACCCAGGATTCAAGAGAAGCACAAACATATTGCTGGAAGGATAACAGAAGTCTCCGATTCTAAGCCCATCACACACAATCTCAGGTACACAGAGTGGATGACAAACAGTCAAGTGTTTTTTCAATACCGTAAACGCACCCGCCCTTATGCATGCGTACATATAAAATTTCTTGCCGATATTTTAAAAAACGAATTTGTACTTTTATCATCGACGATTTCCCGGTATCGTAAACGATACGACACTAACACTCTTTTGTATTCATCGGCCAGTATTGACATGAGGACAACAGACTTGAAAAAAGACTAAGCCATGCCAAGTCTCACCAGAAGAAAAGCGTGGCAAACTTGGAGCGCATTACACTCCTTGATTTTCCGAAAGATAATATAGCTTCAGCTTTTAGAATTTTTGTTCATCTGTTGAAGACTAGCCTATCGAAATATTGGAGCACAATTCAAGCGGAACTAATGATCTAATAAATAGGAAATATTTTCAGAAGAAGACATTTTTATTTTCATGGTAAAAATATACTAATACATATAACTTGTATGATTTCATAGGTGACACATTTCAAAGAAAAGCTCCAGCCCATGAATTACCTCGTCTCGGTACAACTTTGCTAAGTGAATCAAGTGGAGCAGTCCAAACGATTGTCGAAAGCATTACAAGATAGTTACACACCCACTATTTTCTCGGGTTTGTGATTGTTTAATTAAAATTCTAATATCAAAGGAACAACTGCAAGCAAGTTGATGGCAAGCTCACCATCAGGACACATACGGCGCTAAAAATGACATTTGACTTCATCTGTCATAAATTTACAAACTACAGTATGAGTGATTACACATCAAGGTCGCATTGGCTCACGTTATACAATGTAGCCACACTTGAATTTCAGATAGCTAGTGCTCTCAACATGGAACAGATATTAAATATTTCGTATTTTAAGTTTGAAGGCCGATACCGTGTTTTGTTTTCCATTTTCAGTGAGAAGGAAGGCCGCAACGAAGAAAGATCATACCCTCAATGGGAATTTCTATTCGTAAGGAAGAGGTTCCAACCAAAGAAAATGACGATATTTTCCGTTTTAACTTGAAATTTTACAGACAACCAATTATCCAAGAAAAATCATTTTGCCAAATTTGCGAGAATATACAAATTCAAGAAACTTATCAAATGCTTTGTGCTAAAGACAACGGTTGGTCAGAGTTGAGCATTGCTTGTTTTAAAACAGCTCGTGCGGGGCATTTTGTAAAGTAATCCTAAATGAAAAAAACTTATGAGCTGCAAGAGATGACACGCCAAGTTAAAATTCAACATTGGTTGGACAACCAAACTTACTGAAACCCTAAGAGCATCTAAGAAATTTAGTAACCACATCAAAATTTGAAAAAGTTCATTTTCTATGAATAAAATGAGTTGAAATGACATCGTAGACGTACAACGAATCGTAGATCTTAAGCCCCAGATCCTGGAGATTCTGGGGGCAATGCTGGATCAGATAACTAAAACCACATTTTCCCGATTCTACAAGTGCCACTAAGATATTTTGCTTCACTTTACGATAGACGTGGAACAAATTTTTTCATCTTACATACAATTTGAAATTTTTTGAAATTTAAAATATTAAATAAAATGATCAACAAATTAATAGAAAACCTTCCATTTTCACGAATTCAAGGTAATAAAAACTAAGGTGTGTGTGGTGTTAATGAGTCAATTTTGCAAGCCCTCATTAAATTTCGTATCGAGGAAGTGTGATCGAGGGAAGAATACAGTTCCCCTTTGCAGGATTGAAGGCTACCATACGACGTCAATCACATAAGACGATTTTTGTCACTCATTCGCGACACATCACAGGAACAACTCCGCATTTGAACCTTAAAACAACAGCACATGAAATCACTACACCATCGAGTGAATCCCATAGAATCCCTGCAAATTAATAGGATGAAGATAAGGCACACATTCCACAAAAGAAAAGCATATTAATCCACTCAAAACAAATCGTTTAAGCTCTCCGAAACCGAGAATCAGGACTACGAGAAGAACGAGTCAAGAAAGATGGTATTAAGAAAAAGTTAATCCGAAAAACTGTGCGAAAAAAAATAACATAAAAAAGGTTAATTTTAACAAATTTATTCACTTTAATAATGAATTACATCGTGTTATTTATGAGTTTTTAAAATATAATTACGCAATTTTATAGGTGATAAAATATTCTTTGATAGTGCGAAGTCGAGTAAGATAAACTATGAAGTTTCTGGATAACAATTCCAGAGGTTGTGAATATTTAAGATCATTTCCAACATTCGTTACATTAACCCTGAGTGAGGCGCATGTCTTTCGCGAGATGCTTCTTTTGCTTTGGCTGTGTCGCACAGTGCACGGACTACCATTAGAGTATGAACCTCCCAAGTTCGGAATTCCGTCATTCGGTAACACACGCAATCTGGCATAATTTGAATTTGCAGCAATAATTCAAATTTGCTGGACGACCCTTTGGACACGGCTATGACTATGTAGGTTGTTCATACAGGGCACTTATTTAAAGATCGCTTGTTGTCAGCAATTTTTCCTGTTCCAGCAACCTTTACGTCTGGAAGTTACCTGATTTGGGGGTTTCAAACAGAACAAGTTTCGGAAAGATCAAGGATAGAAAACCTCATACATTTTTGGGTCGAAAATGACTTCATCCAGTAAATCCATGGCACCCGCCTCAACTTGTACTACTGTAGCACGGTGCTTTCTGAGATTTTTTGCCTCCACCATGTACTCCGACTAGATATATCAATTATTTTAACTTCAATACGCTTATAAATGATCTGCGAAACATGAGCTATAGAAAATATTTACCGGTAAGTTAAATACCACCGCAATTGATCTGGCTAAATAGATTTAGAAACAGAAATACCTCGTTGAACTTGATCAGGGGTCACCAAACTACGGCAAGTTCAGTTAATTAGGGCCGACGACAGAAGTTGAATTTCCTCAATAAACCATATGGCACGCGAGACTTAATGATTACACGTTTTTACATATTTCCATCCACGGTTAAAACTATGATTAAATGAGTGATGGACTCCGACGCCTCGTACGATGGTAGACGAGACAGGAGGTTACCTGTGTGTTTCTTACTCATTTTAAACTTGGCTAAGGTGAAAGAAACCTTTTGTGCTTATTCGTGCCGTTAATTTGAACTTTCAGAAGACAGAACAGTAAACATTCATTAGTAGCTTACGTGGAACAACTGGAAAATACATTTTTGTAAATGTGTAGAAAACTTTGTGAGACTAAAATATTCCGTGGAATCAACTTCGAGGTGTTACTGTTGATGGCGGAGAAAAAACATGGGTGGAGTGAGGAAGGGTCAGGTGGAGAGATCAGGATTCAGTTGAAAGATATGCAAATTCTAGGCGCTCTGTTCATGCATCAGCAAACGCTCTGTGGGAAAATCTTAGATATCTCTCATGTACTGAACTTATGGACTTCACTCGATGTCGAGCGCTTGAGCAGTGGCAGTTTCGGACTTTTTTAAAATAAATTAGCTCCAATTTCTGTCTCTTGCTTGATCCCTTATCACTTTCTGTCTCTTGCCTTATTCCTCATCACTTTGTCACTTGCCTTATCCCTCATCACTTTGTTACTCGCCTTTTCCTTCATCACTTTCTGTCATTCGCCTTCTCCCTCATCACTTTCTGTCATTCGCTTTTTCCCTCATCACTTTCTGTCATTCGCTTTTTCCCTCATCACTTTCTGTCACTTGTCTTATCATGCAGCAGTGACGTGGCTCAGCTGCCGTAAAGTCCTGTGTTATTTTTACACTATCCGGAATGAAATGGGTGTTTTTCTCACTGAAAACGATACGGCTGACCTACTTTTATTCGGTACTACCTGACGGTCAAAGTTGTCATTTTTGGTCGACATCACATCCTACAGAATTGAAAGAATTGAACTTGAAACTTCAGAGAAAGGATAACCTCGTCTGTGATTTCAACATAATTGCTAAATGATTTGGGAGAAATCTATTATTGTTTGAAGCACAATTGGATAGAAAAACTTCACTCATTTTCACTGTTACAAAGAGTTTAGAACTACAATCCCTCAAGATGTCAACCTCGAGTGCAACAAAAAAATTATCCGTGACTTAATGAAGAATTTTTTGGAAAGATCTTCAGACCTCGATGATATTCTCGATTAACTAAAGTTGTAGCTAATTAATTGGCAAGTAAATAACTTGTTGCAAAAAAAGCACCGAAAAAAATGTAACTTGGCGCTGCTTTTATGACATCGAGTTTCCAAAATTTGCCGCTGGTATGGTGGTACGGAGTCAGTGTTTGAGACAACACATGTCTGAGAGCACGTATTTGAAAAATTTAGGAATGTAGCAAAGTCAATACATCGAATCAGATTAACTCATGAACATTTGAACGCAATTTTCTTGATTTGATGCAGCAGTTACAAACTAAATATTGAGAATATCTTGAAAGCCAAACGCTAGTTTCACAAACCTCACTAGCTTTTTTTATTGTTTAGTTTGGGAATTTGGGTACGTGTACATTGTAGGCGTTTCCATCCTTGATAACTTATTGTTCAATATACATATTAGTTTTCTTCGCTGTTTTTTTGGGTATTACACGCCTCTCACCGACGACCAACACGGAATGTTAAATTCAGTTTTCCGTCCTCTTTTTCCAAGCTACCATTCTGGCTTGCAAGCATTGAACAGAATGATTATGCGGCATGCGCTCGCTCGTCCCTTTAGTTATCCGGCCCGCTATGAAAACAGTTTGGTGACTCCTGCGTCTAGGATGTAAGTCATCCTAGACGCTCATTTACCCTGACAGTTACGTTGAGTGCGAATACCTTATCGTATTTTTCTTTAACGATAAAATGCATGAAAATAGGTCAGTATCCTATTCTCATAGACACACTAGAAAGCACCATGCTATAGCAATAACCAAAATTTCAACCGTAACAGCTCGTTCTCACGAGCCTCACACAGGTACCATGAAAAACGAACATCACTCCTAAATTTTGAATGAGCACTAATCATCAAAACTGAATAATTCCTATACTTAAGTGACCGCAGATTTAAGCAGAGTGAAGCAAATCGCGTGGGATTCACGCCTCACGAAGGAGGTTTAGTGCAGGAAACACGGGATATGAAGAAGCAAGGCACGAACCAGTGCAGACGGAGGGCGTGTCTCGTGCAGAGGACGTAGCTACGAACATCTCACCTCAGTGAGCTCCAAGTCACTCTCGTAATCTAAAGCTTGACTCGACCAGTACTCCTCAGAAGCAGGCTATGCATGACGGCAACAACAAGCGCCTCGTTAGTTGATTAGCAGCCACACCACCACTTACCATCTTAGCACAAGCTCATTTAATGATCATAGCTAACGCAGGCACAAAGTTCTGTAACACTCTTCGTGCAGCACTACAATGAATAGATATTTCAGTTAGCTATGAAGTTTCACGTTAGCTTAATTTCAAATAAGTAAAGGGACTCCTAAATGTTCCAGAGGAACACACGTGGTGGGTACGCGCCACGGGAAGCGTTCACGACAATAGCAGGAATTCTTATGGCAAATAAAAGCCCAATTTTACCTTGTCAACAGTGTTAAACATAGCACGAGATCCCTAAGGATATATTTAATTGGTTTACTATTGCACGCAAGAAACGGTTCACAATCTACCAGAGCAGTCCCAGCCATGCTCCATCGCCTCGAAGTGCAAAAATGAAAGCAACAAGAAGCCAGGCCATTTACCTACACTAAAGCAAACAGAGCACATTTTATACGGGTACTCGTAATAAAATCATAAGTTTACTTCAGGAAAGTAAATTCACCTAGATGAAGTATACTACGCCCTTAAGGTTGAATAATTACTAAAATTCAAAGGATGAACACAAATGAACTGCACACACTCTTAATAAACTTTCTACCAATCTTAACATCGGGGGACAAATATATTCGCTATTAACACGTTGACTCCGAAGTGGGTTATATATGGTACACGCGATCATCTAACCTAACCAAATGTAACCAAAGAACTATCATGTATAAATACAAATTTTCGAGTTGTCTTCAAATTTATGTTCATCAATCGAATAAGCTAGTTCTGATTAGAAAGAAAATTAATAGAGTAACCAAATTTGTGAAACCAAAATCCTTCATTTTTAAATTCACAGTAGAGATATTTGTCGGCATATAAGTTTACCTGTGTGGAGAATCGGATTCGTGTTAATATATGACTTTAGATTCAACGCTGTAATAAGTCAGAGCATAAACACTCGATTCACAATATTTTCAGTTTTGAACGAAATTCAAAGTTATAAGACACGAATGACATTTGCTGTTATTCTTTCAGACAACACACAATTTTTTATCATAATTCACTAATTTCGTAAGATTCAAATTATCGTTAATTTTCTGCCTATGCCAAGATCCAGTGTAATTGGGGCTTCCACTAGGAAAGAAGTTTCATAATAGTAACAAGACCAATAGAAGATCTAACACTATCTTGAATATCTTGAAAATGTTTGGGCCTTTATGCCCTGACCACACTGGGGTGCCGCCGGTTAAACACTCCAAGTCTACTACAACGAACTTGATATTTGTACGTTCAAACCTAGCAATATTATGAAGCCGATTAACGCTCTTTAAGGAGTAGTTTTCAAAGCTCTTCTCGTTCATTTCATTTACTAACACTACGCTTTCTCCAATTTTCATGCTGCATTCACATAGGAATTTCTAACTTACCTGTGATTTTACAACATCGAACTGTTCCTGATCACGTCATCACCACCTAGAAAGCCTGTAACTTATTTCTTATAGTACACAATCCCACAGCGTTCTTAAATTTCGTTTCGTGTAAATGATTTCTTTATTTATACAGCACCAGCCAGCTCTAAGGTTGCTCCCCACACCAATAAATTTCAATGATGCGCGGATCATTCGCCCAAAACAGGACTACCTCTTCGATGGAGAAGGCAGAGAACGAGGCGATGATACCAATCATTCTTAGCAATAAAGATGAACATAAGATGAATAAACAACTTCACATGTCATGTATGAAATATGAAAATTATTGTACGATAAGGCGAAAACTAAATGGAATATCCCATAAATGCGTAACGAATTATATGAAACGTAAACTTGAGACGACCATCTCAACTGGCATTGTGCACATCATACAATAGAAAACATTTTACGTCGCGCTTTTTCGCACGTATTAATTATTGATAAAAAATGAAGTACATCAAGTAGTCCAAGCGAAAGCATGACGCTGGAGCTGATACATACAAATTACTCATATTTTTAAACGAAAAACAAAAGGAAACCGCTTGAAGAGAAACTGAGAATCAGCGAACCAAAGAGATACGTTTAGTGGGCCGACTGCTACGTAAATACGTTACAGGATTTCTGAGTTAGGAGGCAAACAAATAAACACTTGAGTAATAAATGGGTCAAGAAATGTGCACTAGATAATGAGTGAAATAACAAATGGGCCCTATAGAATAACGAGTCGTGAAACAATGGGCACGCGATAATGGGTGGGCAAACAGATGAAAACTAGACCATTACTGGAGAAGCCGATGAGAACTAGATCATTGGTGGACGGACAGATGAGAATTAGACCATTAGTGGACAACAGATGAGAACTAGATCATTGGTGGACGGACAGATGAGAATTAGACCATAAGTGGACGAACAGATGAAAACTAAATCATTGGTGGACGGACAGATGAGAACTAGACAATTAGTGGACGAACAGATAAGAACTAGACCAATAGTGAACAAACAGATGAGAACCATACCATTAGTGGACGAACAGATGAGAACTAGACCATTGGTG
>VOMN01077028.1:0-12886 GCA_014899125.1 Orchestia grillus | reverse complement strand
AGGGAAGCACAACACGAGACGGGAAAAGGGAAGCACAACACGAGACGGAAAAAGGGAAGCACAACACAAGACGGAAAAAAGGGGGAATACAAGACGAAAAAATGAAAAGAATACAAGACGAAAAAAAGGGGAAGATACAAGACCGGGAAACATAAGACGGACAATATATAAGACGGACAATATACAAGACGGAAAATATAAAACTAAAGAGGTAGATACACTAATGGACACTCGAGAGGTAGAGGAACCCCTCAATATGTGGAGTGTATTAAAAATTACGTAACACCGCAGTAAATTTTGGACAACGATCAAATACCGATAGCGATTCGCTAAGAGCCTCACGTGCACACTCAGAACGTGCGCAACGACACTCGACAATGTATGGTGACACTGGAACATTTTTGGTTACTTGTGAGTGCACTTCCTGCGTCCACTGCTGACGCTTGACGTACCGACGTCATTCGGGCACGCAAAGCAGGGCTTCCCTCCCATAGCAACGCTTGCTCTGAAGGTAATGTTGAATTATTGCACAACCATCGCAGCTTGAAGTGATTGAACGGAAGGGAGAGTAGGTGTGAACAATGCCAAGCAACGACTTCTATAAAATACGGTGGAACAAGCTCTTGATTCGGTCCGACACGGTCAGAAACACAATCTATGAGATGGACAAATCGAAGAAAGAAGTATATGGATCGCAGAAAGAAGTATATGGATCGAAGAAAGAAGTATATGGATCGAAGAAAGAAGTATATGGGTCGAAGAAAGAAGTATATGGGTCGAAGTAAGAAGTATATGGATAGAGGATATCAATGGAGACGAGTTACACCGAGCACCAGGGCTTCGTCCACGGAAAGAAAGGTAGGAACGTTTAGTGAAAGATCTACTTGACAACTAAAGGGGCCCAACAGCAGCTCTCTCTGCAACAAACGCTGCGGCACGTCTCCCAGGCGAGTGGCAGAGATGTCCACTGTATTTTGACAGGAATTCGAGGTCTGGGGTTCACTAAAACCAACGTGTACACGTGCTTGTGAGCTCAGCCGCTGAGACAGTAGGGTGGAAAGTTTTCCGAGCAAGCTGCGTAAACGACGATTATTAACCAAGACAATAAAATAATAAACTGTAGCTGAAGGACTCATCGCCGTTGCAAACTGAACAATTTTTACACCCCTTCAGTACATCAACAGGCAACGCATCCCTTCAGTACACTTACAGGTGACGCTCGTAATTGGGACGAGTTGGTTACGAGTCCGATTAAGCGACTTGTTCCAAATAAAAGCAAACGAAATCAAAATTTCGTATGTTGAATTCTGCTTAAAGTCAATTGAAATTTCGTTTTAGGTATGAATTTCACTAGACATATATTGATATTTACATTTAAGTTTCAACTAGACGTCGTTCCTAATAAAATTGTCCCAATTAGGAGCTTTGGATAGAATTGAATACGGCAACAAAAACGAATCAAGAGCCCATTCTTGGGTTCTATTTCAAGTCCCATGTTCCGAGGCACAATCACGCACAGGCACTTGAGTAGACGTGAAATAGGAAGACACGACAAGTCAAATAACAGGTCGCATTACTGCCACCTGAGTTCTGTGACCACCACCATCACCACCACTACTGCAACCCACAGCACCTCCCCTGCCTGCACATGGTAACAATCCTGGTGAGGCCCCACCAATGTAGGCCGCTCTTGTCAAGCATTTGAGGATATTTTCGAGGTTTCGATGATGGTTACAACTGGGTATCAGGACACACGACAACGGAGGTTATCAATAAGCATGGCTGCTAGATGACGCTTGAGTTCTGACCAGGCTCTTGTGATACTTGAAGATTTTTATCAGCCGATCAAGAACAGTTTTATCGTCCAATTGAGCATTTTTGTCGTCCAATCAAGGACATTTTTGTCGTCTAATCAAGGACATTTTTGTCGTCTAATCAAGGACATTTTTGTCGTCTAATCAAGGTCATTTTTGTCGTCTAAAAGGACATTTTTGTCGTCCAATCAAGGACATTTTTGTCGTCCAATCAAGGACATTTTCAACGTCCAATCAAGGACATTTTCAACGTCCAATCAAGGACATTTTCAACGTCCAATCAAGGACATTTTCAACGTCCAATCAAGGACATTTTTAACGTCCAATCAAGGACATTTTTAACGTCCAATCAAGACCCAAAGTACGGTCGACACAGAGCAATGGTATCACAGATACCGAGGTGGGACCCCCTATCAACCCTCTGAGTCCGGAATATATAATGGTATTTCAAATCTGTTCCGAACTCGACTACGTTGCTTACACTTTACAGTAATAGCGGAAGCAGGATATCAACTTTAGCTGAAGACTTAAACCTGAACAATAAAAATTATAGTCCGGCTGGAGTTTTACAATCTCTACTCATATTGAACCCTGGACGCACTCTCTTTTCCTCCATAAGAGACCCTACATATTGTACCTCGAAGTCTCAATGGTCAATTTCGATGACTGGTATGTTGGGTTAGCGAGGTATCAGACGGACAGTATTCTTGCAAGTCCCCTCAGTTTTCTAGCTGAGGAAATGTGTGTCACAATACCAAGCAACATCGAGTCGCTCTACACGAAACGTAGAAGCAACACGAAATGTCGAAGCAACACGAAATGTCGAAGGAACACGAAATGTTGAAGGAACACGAAATGTTGAAGGAACACGAAATGTCGAAGCAACACGAAATGTCGAAGGAACACGAAATGTCGAAGCAACACGAAATGTCGAAGCAACACGAAATGTTGAAGCAACACGAAATGTTGAAGCAACACGAAATGTTGAAGCAGCACGAAATGTTGAAGCAACACGAAATGTTGAAGCAACACTGAGGCGCGGCGATGTTGCGTGCCGTGGTCCGGCACCCAGACCTCGACACACCGCAGCTGCGTCAGAGGAGTACAGCAACTGAGGGCCTCCAAGTAAAGAGGCAAGGAAGGATTGGGGCTACGGCGACCGATAAGCAGCGCCACTCGCTTATCTTATCGTGAAGAGAGCGCAGGTAGAAAGAATGATACACACGGGGCTGCTTCTCGTATTTCTTTTGCAACAAGAAAGTAATTATGAATTACCAGAGCGATCGTCGGCGTTTTGCAGCAAATTTTCGCTGATTTTGTCTCACTAGTCTCTAAAAGAGCACCGTCTCGTAACAAAAGCCATAACTTTACTCCTTTAGGAAAGGTTTATCCGACAGCAATACCTATGCACTGCGACCAGGCTGGAAGTAAAAGAAGAAAATTCCCTCACTTCCAGTCCTGTCGTGAAAGAGAACAGGCTTTCTTTCAACATGAGAGTCCACCCGTGCCGGAAGAGCAGCAGGGAGACCTAGCGCCGGAAGAGCAGCGGGGAGACCTAGCGCCGGAAGAGCAGCAGGGAGACCTAGCGCCGGAAGAGCAGCAGGGAGACCTAGCGCCGGAAGAGCAGCAGGGAGACCTAGCGCCGGAAGAGCAGCAGGGAGACCTAGCGCCGGAAGAGCAGCGGGGAGACCTAGCGCCGGAAGAGCAGCAGGGAGACCTAGCGCCGGAAGTTATGTGCACTAGAAGATACGCGTCGGCTATCACCACCAAATTAGAGAGCGGGAAATGAAAGATAAAGTTTAATTAGCCAGGTATCTAAACCCACGACAGACTCTGGAAACACAAGAATGAAAGATAGCAAGGTATCTAAGCCCACTACAGACTCCGGCTACCAAAGAATGAAAGATAGCCAGGTATATATACACATTATTGACTCTGGCAACAAGAATGAAAGATAAGGCTCAAATAAGTCGACATTTAAACCAGTGTCAGACTCCGGTAAGAAGTGCCTTCGAATGAAGAACGCCAGAGCATCCGTCAAGAAATGTTCCTACTCCCAAAATGCGATCAACGCTTACGTGTCATTCATGACCATGTAATGATCGATTTTGAAAATACATTGAACTTCATCGAAACTTTCTGCACACGTTCACAAGTTCGTAGAGTTTATTCCAGTGTCACACACGCTGTCATTAGCTCGCATTACACCTTGGAATTCTTGGAGAATGTTCGTACATCGCAGCTCTGATCACACTGGTGTGCCGCGTTCGAGCTGTAGTATATTCTTCCGTCCCTAAATGATTCACATCGCGCTTGAAATCGAACCTGGGACCTCCTGAACTGGTGGCAATCATGCTACCACTTGTGCCATAGAGCCAACTTCCAGTGCCAACAACCAACATTATGAAACATCACGAAGAACAAGATGTTTTACGTTATGTTATGAATCTTGTTTTAGAAAGCATAGACAACATAAAACGGATATGAAGAAGCTTCGGTCAAGGAAGACTCACGAAGATGAAATTTACTTTGGACGTTGATCACGTAGAACACCAGGTAACTATGGCCGCCTTTCCCATTTAAACGGATAGTTTGGCACGATGAAGTCAATGGGGATGTTGGTTCACTGTTGTTGAGGTGTGAATCCACGGAAGAAAACTGGCACTTCAGATAAAAGATGCACAAGGTGTCAATTTTTTACCCTGTTGACAGTGGCCGGAAACGCAATTATTTTATCAGATGAAAAGTTGGACATTGCTCAAAGTTGAGCATACAACATGCAAAACCTGAATGAAAGCCTCAGTTCATTGATAAAACTCTCCATGAAGCTGATAGGAGGAAGATAACGGCGATACTGTGGATGTCATCAGAGCTCTTCTTCGGCTGTCTCTCTCTGGCGCTCGTCCCTACGAACGTTCCGCTGCGTCCAGCGATGATAGCCACGCCGCGTCCAGCGATGATAGCCACGCCGCATCCAGCGATGATAGCCACGCCGCATCCAGCGATGATAGCCACGCCGTATCCAGCGATAGCCACGCCGCGTCCAGCGATATTTGGGCTATAATCAATCATATTTGCGGGCTGTGACCAAACTTATTTGGGCCATAACAAATCATATTTGGGCTATACCTAGTGATTTCTGTTGCACCTAAAGATTTTGACGAGATCAAGACTCGCTCATGCATTTTCCAACATTTGAATTTCACAAACAACGAGAACCTCCTTCCCCTCCACACTCTCAAACCATGTAAGCTATGATACGAATGCCTATCATCGATCACTCCCCTAAAATTGATACTAGATTATAATGTCAGCTGGAATTGTGCCATGCATGAACTTTTTTACGCGCAACAGAGTCTTCTTGTTCAGCCCTCAGCTGCTCGTACATCATACAGACACACAAAAATTGTACAATGCCAAGACTCTTATCTTGCACAACCTTGAAGCTCTGGCTGGGGACACATTAAGCTCTCAAGTCACCTGGGTGATTATGCACCAAGAAGTTAAATAAAATTCAATATCCAGACAAGAAATTCAAACTGCTACACCGAGATAATTTGAGATATTTGTTCCTATAAAAAATTTGTACCTCATTGTACACCAGGTGCATTTATTTGTAGCACACATGCATAATTAAAAGCCCATGAAGGCCTCATGTTTATCTTAACAAATCAATGTTTACTTGATATTGATGTTGATATTGAACCTGTAGCTGTCAAGTATAACTGGGAGTTACTTTTGAACAGCAAAAAAAGTGCGACAATATTCCTCTACCTAAAGGGCATCCAGTATATGAGAGGGAGTTTTCACATTCCTCTGACTTCGAGTAGGTACTTCACTTCTTCATAAGAGAAGAATATTCTATAATTTTACCCACACTCACTTTCAACCTAAATAAAATACAGCAAATGAGAAATAGAAACCTGACAAGTTGTGTAATAGACATAGAATAGGTATACTTGGAAGTGATACAAGGCAGAGATCTCAAAACAGGACTGCCCTGCCTGGCATTCAGGTTCTCTCTTCCATGAAATCCACCTCCTCATTACACAAGCTTGCTTCACCTCAATGCATCTGAAGGCCTCGGCTGCATTTCTCCTGTTGTGCAGCATTGCAGTTTATAAATCCTACATGAAACTGCCTTTGCCAGTACTGCACTCACGGCTGCTCCATCACAACATGTCAGAATGGACTGTGAAAATACCTGTATAATTTGAATTGGAACTAAGAATTGCATGCTACAGAATGGAACCAAATTTGGTTTTCCTAACAAACAATATGAGACTTGTTTCATTCGAGATGTTTTTACATATTTTATAATGGCATTACAGAAACAAGGTTATGCTAGTTACCATAGGACTAGTTCTGAAGCTATAGCATAAAATTAGTTGATCAAAACAAAACAAAGGCCCTTTGGTATACTTGAATGTATATAAGAAGTAAACTGTTCATGGTCACAAATTTTACTTGCCTTCGCAATTTCAATTCAATAAATTTTCACCATTAAATAAAATTAGCATCAGAATTAGAGACAAGTTTAAATTGTGTTGTTTTCCTCATTTAGCAGTAGACCACTTGAGGGTTCACAGATTTGGGAATTGGGGATGCATGACACATTTTTGGTGCTCCACATTGAAATGGACACTCTCCCATTCTCCAAGGCACATTGAAATGACCTCTCTCTCCCACTCTCCCAGGTTCTTTGGTCGAGTGTAGAGGTGAGGCATGTGGATGCAAGAGGTGTGAAATGAGCCTCTCTCACTCTTAGGCTGAGTGCTGCAAGTCAAAGCAAATGCAGAATTTTTACTTTGCA
Source organism: Orchestia grillus (assembly GCA_014899125.1). Taxonomy (NCBI): domain Eukaryota; kingdom Metazoa; phylum Arthropoda; class Malacostraca; order Amphipoda; family Talitridae; genus Orchestia; species Orchestia grillus. Next base: position 6,259 of record VOMN01077028.1, on the reverse strand, counting down.
TTCCATTGGTCCTGATGCCAACTTGAGCAAAAGAATGCATTTAGAGAATACTAAACAAAATTTTTGCACCTTCATGAGGTATGCATAAAAGATAAGATTGGAATGTGCATGAGAAACCTACAGATATGACGTTCATTGGCAAATTTCCACAGGAACATGGAAGACCCATGTGTCAGGTGAACCTTCGATTAGCCTACACAATAATTTTCACAGTTTAATCCCCCTCAAAAGATTGACTGGGAATTCAAGGCATGTATATTAGAAATGGGAAAGTCCCAATTATGTAATCTTGAGTCCGTTGGCTCTGACCTCAAAAGATATGAAGATATACGAGTAAGCTGATGAAGACTACAGAAGAATTTCCTTCAAGTCATCCCAACCCTTGGTGCTCTGAATTTATTTTTGTACAGCAAAGTAACATTTTTTCTTCGTCGAGTGTTTTAGTTTTAAAATGGAAAAACATGAGAGGATATTGAAATGTGTACTTTGTGCACCACATTTGCCATCAGATGTTAAAAAATGACTTCCAGGCACCATAAAGGGGAACAGTTACATTAATGTGACTCAAAATTCACACCAGGGCATAACAAGTTAACTTATTGACATTTCTGCTTAGCATTTTTCACAGAGCATTAAATATTCACCTAATGCAATGACCTCAGGACAAAACACTAGGTATGGCAAATAGGAAGCTTGAACAAGAGGGTACACTAGCTATAAAATTTCCATAACATAGATAAAATAAGGGAAGAAATTTCATGAAAACCAATTGAAATACAGCTGTGCATACAATCAGCATTCATAGTAGCAAGGATAGCAGTGCTTCAGTAATTTAGACTATGTCTTTCACCCCAAAAGAGAAGGGACCATTTAGTACAGACTTTGGAGAATATTAAATCTATGCACATGATCTGTTCCTAAACAGGATCATCTGTGTCTAGAAACAGCAAGTTAAGAAGCTAGAGGAAGAAAAGATGAAGAATGATCAATGAAGAAGATATGAAAATGGAAAAAAAACATGGGCACAAAATATATGTCTCAAAGACCTGGTCAAAGCTGAGGTAACATAACAGTGCCCCCTAGGAATCCTATCCTATCACTTATGGCCTATCCTATTCTCTCTAAGAGGATCAGCATTTAGAATATTATTAGGAAATATGCATAAGAAAGAGAAGAAGAACCTCAAAAAAATTGAGTAAAGAATGAAATAGGTCTATCATCAATGTTAGGATGTTTAAAAAAAAAGAGTTTTTGAAATTTTATTAATGAAGCTGTCCCACCATGACATTTTAATGGTTTTGGTAATCTATCTTTTCAATTCACACAACTCATATTTTTTGCCTTCAAGTTCAAACATTAATGAATCTTAAATCTCATCCCTTTAATTATAGAGAATTAAGTTACCCTAGTTTCATACTTCAAGAGTTATACACAGCACTATGTTATTAAATAGATTTACAACTGCACTTCAAATTGGATCAGGAATTGGCTTTCCTCAAATAAAAAATTTTAAACAAATGTTTTTATGGTCCACCCTTGACAAAAATAAACTATATTTTGTAGGACACAATATAATATTTGCATAACTATATTGCATATCTGACAAGATCAGAGAGCATTCTAGGAAATTAACTTTCTCATAGCTCTTTTTTATCAATGTCAACATAACCCACATTACAAACAAATGGCTCAAAACTGAGCAGAGAAAGAAGAAGAACACTTGGTGAATATATGCAAAGAAAAAGAGCACATGAGCACACTAAGATAAGCAGTGGCCTCTCAGAAGAGGCCCATCTGCCATGCAGTGGTACTCGACAGATAAGATAGCACGGCACACTTGGCCTCACAGCTGCTAATGAATGGGCTGTCACAGCCTGTACTGCCAGGCGCCTCACACGTGCATTCTGACTATCAATAACAATGAAGGTTTCACCAACAGCACTCTACAAATTGATAGACAATCTACATCCCAAAAATATCCTCCATGCCATTTTTTAAAGAGTCTTTATTTCATAATGATGTGCATTGAAAAATTTGTCATCGTACAATGAGTGGCAGTTCCTAATAAATGCTAACAAATGCTAATTAGAAACAGCATCCTAATTGTAAACCAGGTGCATTTGTAGCACACATGCATAATTAAAACCCCACAAAGGCCTCATGTTTATCTTATCAGATCAATTTTCACAGGAGTTAACACAGAAAGTTTATTCATGAACCTGCCAGATATGCTGCAGATGTGCCAGATATGCAGCAGATGTGCCAGATGTGCCAGATATGCAGCAGATGTGCCAGATATGCAGCAATGTGCCAGATATGCAGCAGATGTGCCAGATATGCAGCAGATGTGCTAGATATGCAGCAGATGTGCCAGATATGCAGCAGATGTAACAAATATTTCTATGATGAAAAATTGAACACGTTCCGCAATATCATAAAATTTAGAACAACTATTTGAACATTTTCAAATAATTAAAATTGAATTGCAAGTAATAAATATCAAAATAGCACAAATAAATAATAAAACCAGTATATATTACTACCAAAAGTCAATCCCATAGAGCACCAAAAACATACCAATAAGAGCTTCAGATCACTGAAGATTAATGTACATACACAGTAGAAAATACCAAGATTCAAATGTGTAAACACTAATATGACACGCAAGTACAGTGGGAAATGCAGGATTAAATTTGCCTTTTCCCAATGAGGACATCCATGACATAAAAATTGTCTTTAGTAAACATCCAGGCTTAGATATGGAATCTCTTTCATAGAAAATAAGTGGGACGTAATATTTTATATTTTCGTAGCAAGAAAAAGTTTCATGGCAGATTCAAACTAACAGTCAATGTTTTTACCAGCAAGCAAAGTCTTTCTGTAAAGCTTAGCAATTAATTACCCTTAAATTATAAGAAATTATTAATAAAATATACATAAACTCCTATAGTTATGCCAAATAATCATACCTTTACAATGGGATGGGCATAGGAAGTAAAAAAATTTTACATGTTTTAAATTTTACTTAAAAATTTTGTTAGAGCTGTTTTTACAATTGTCCTATGAAATCCTAATTTAAAAATATTAGTCACTACCTACTAGCATTAATAAAGACAGATCAATATTCAAAAAGAAAACTAAATGAAGAGCTAGATTATACATAATTAAAATCACAAACAGTTATTAAGCATTAGGTTTACTATGAGAAAAACAGTAAATTACACCAACAATAGCTTTTCAGAGTATGTTCTGTATATACCTTTAATAACAGACAAACATCATGAGAAGGCTCTTAAGAAGCTTGAATACAAAGACAGATAAACAAAATTGATAGTGAAGTATAATCATTTTCATTAACTGATATCTTTCTCCAGAAGTTATTTTGACCAGTTAGTAGCTACTTAGTACATCAACAGAACTTCAAAGCACACTCACCCAGGCATGATGTCTCTCAATGAATTTACTCAGAAACTACTCCAGAAACTCTTAGTAAATTGATCTGAAATATAGACCAAAACAAAATAAAATCATTTCTACTAAACCTTATAAGAATGCTAAATGAGTCATGATAGTTTAACGATATGTTTGAAACTGCTATGTAAGTATTATACAGTATTTTGATATTCCAACTTGCATAGGTATGTATGTCACCTACATATATAGTAGCACCGGTATACTTACGTAGTGCATAAATATAAAAATAAACGAATATTACACATCATATTTACTACCTACATGTCTAAACAGCGTCCGTTTGCGTAAAAATACGAAGACCATAAGTAACTACGAAAGCGTTCATACCGTACTTCCACATCACGTAACTTTACTCGTAAATTGCCCAGCGCACATAATGACAAAACAATTTTCAAAAATAATTAAAACCTACTAAACGAACAAAAATTATTGGACGTAGATTTAGATCCTTAAACATAATGAGTATCTAAAAAGGAACAGCTTCATTGAATTGTCTCGTTATAAATAAACAGTATATTTGAGACGCATAGTTTTTAGCTGTTATTTTTAACACATACGTCAAATTTTAACCGATAAGCACGTAGCTTTCGTAAGAAAAACTTGCACGTAGGGCAAATAACTTCATTCGTACCTGAAACGTAGACAGGTGGTCACAGACTACACCCTAAAATCCCTGCAGATTTTTTCTTATCGCCTTCCCTCGATTGTACTCAACCCACAACTACCTGAACGAAGCACGTCGTGATGATGATTCAGTTTTCATAGTGTTACCCAAGTTATTACCAGTAGATGGCGCTCTAAAAATTGTCCATATATGCTGCATAACTCTTTTCTGTGCAGTTAATTAAGATATATTTTATTATTAAAATTATATAAATAAATACAATGCCCCATTTATCAATGAACTGCTTAGAATTTTTTTATAACAACCGCGGCAATCTGCCAATATACAAAGCATATAGGCTGTAACAGGCACAGCTTTTGCCTTCGGTCTCCGTTTCAGAATACTTAAGAAGAACCTTCATTAATTCCAACACGTTTTACCGTTGGGTTTTCAATGCCTTACTACATTTACTGGCATGGCAAGGGATGTGAGGAATGTATAGTTTAAATTTCATTTTCCAAGGGAAGTACTCCCTGGTTACGTGAAATGCCTCGCCTGAGTCGAGATTCGAACCTTGGTCCTCTCGGCTGCTAGGCCAGCACGCCAAGGAACCCACTTAAAAGATAACAGAAGTTTTTGAAAGAAAATCCTTTTCTACCGGTACGATATGTTACTTTGGTGATATCTACGTCAAAAAAAAATTCTGATAGAAATTGTATTGAGTTGTCTCTTATTATCATACTGGTACGTATATATTCCTACGGTTATTAGCGCATATGAGAATATTGTGATATGTATTCAGCTTTCTTACTCGAAAGCTGCGTTAAGGATAAGGTTTCAGGCTCATCACGTAACTCTGCTTCATAATATTTTATTATGCCTCTGCATTTGATTAATTAACCTAAAACAGAGGAATACATCTTTTTGTAAATAAAAGTATGTATTATGACTTCAAACGAAATAAACTAAGAGTTTTGAGAAGCTCTCTAGTTACGCGCATAATGCTCAACTCTAATCTCCTTATCACTAGTATTCATGCGACAAAGATTACAACTGACAACATATCTAAATACGACCGGGGAAAATTTTCAACTCACATTTCGATTTGCAGTAGAAGCGAAAGATCTAATTTTTTATTTCAATTTAAATATATTCCATTTAACCTAAAAAGATCCCTAATTTCTTGTTACGTACTGCGTATATTGGCACCTGCAATCTGCATTATTGAATAGAAACAGAATTGGTAAATGAAAGCGGTTCAAAAATCTTAAAAGCTGGATTTCTACACGGGTCATGCTACACGATGGTTGGGATTAACTACACGATGGTCATACTTTAGACACGCATCTGAAGTGCCTACCTCACTGCTGATTTTTCCATGTATGACGAAGTATTTCAGCAAATTTGTACGGTAATTTAAGCTGTGCATGTTTTTCACTACATAGCAGTGGGCTATGGCGATAATCTACCAAATGAGAAATCGTAGTTTAAAGTGTTAATATCATCTGCATTTTTATTGCGATTCAGAATTTTCGTTTAGTTCTTGCCAATTGATTTACAATATCTTGTGTCACGTATGTTACGTATTCTAGGAATAAATGATTCTGTCTTTCTTTCTAACAGCATAAGTTTACACAGTACAACTTTGAACTCGCATCACCCCGTTAATACACATCTCGCAAGAACTAGATAGTGCAAATCGTTCTGCTGTACTACAACTCTAATTAAAATTTTAAATCTCTCATTCTGTACAATTCGTTACAAATTGAACTGTCTTACGTATCAGAAAGTTAACGTTATCCATTCAAAATTCAAAACTGCGCCTAATGAACTCAGAGTGGTATGTCAAAAAAAGTGCGCAATGATTTTAGTTAATTTCAAACTTCTGGTATTTAAATCCAAATTAAGATTCACCGCTAGAAATTTCAATTCGACTTCCACACTTAATTTTAAGGCGGTAGTCTTACTGTTTGAAAACCAGAATGTACCATGCTTTGTATGTGACTGATTTCGGAACAAACGATTTTTCTTTCGCACTGAAATTTGGCGCTAAAATCTACCTTGTTTTTCAGCACGTACAACAATAAAGCATCCTAGGGATACAGCCAAGGGTTTCCTTCCCCTTGTACGCGATAATTAAGTAATCACATATCACATGGCGCACTCCTGTATACCTATCCA
>VOMN01077026.1:0-20446 GCA_014899125.1 Orchestia grillus | reverse complement strand
GCTGTTAGACAGAAGCAGACCATCATCAGCAAAAAATAGGCACTTTGGTTCTACAATTGACAAATTGCACGTGGTCATCCGTTTTTTTAGACTACCCAGTTATTTTCAACTTTAAAGTAAACCATCAAAATTAGAGCTCACATACTATAATTCCTCGTGAAAAAATACCTAGAAAAGAAGTTAATTCCTTATTGAATTTTCATAAACTAACGGTTCCGTTACGAAAAAGCAGGAATACTTGGCATTTTACGCGAAGTCTGACGAGTTTAGGTCTCAGTAGTAAATACTAAGTTACGCTGAAGGCTAGGGTCACCCTCACTGGACTTCGTTTGATAGTTTTACCAAAATTTTCATGCAATTGATTAAGTAGAATTACGAGCAATATTAAAATTCACATTCATAGAGTGCGGTTCTTTCTCTAGCCAAGTAGTAGTAACTCGTGATTTGTGCAGTTAGGATATTAGTAGATTATTCTTTGAACAAAGATAATCCAAACAGTAAATCTAAGCTGCATGATTCTTTTCTTCTGCAACTTCAAAACCAAGGCAAGAAAACAGAAAATTCACATAGCATATGCATTACCTGTTAGCTAGTTTGAAAAATAAAAATAAGTATATAAGTTTAGCAATGTGAAGCGTAGGTTGGAACTGTAATTGATAATTGATAACGTATGAACTTCATATTTTCGACCGTTTCCATTGGTGCTGAGAACATTTTTTATCCGCTTCTTCATTTCATTCGATTATTACTTTGAAATACATCCAACTTCTACCTCGTATACAAGGAGAGTAGTAAAATTTCTATGTTTAGCAGGACATTTCAGAGCTATTTCACATATGTTATCGAAATCAAAATCCCTTATAAGATCAATAATCGGGAGCTGATTATTCATTTTGCGATAACTGATAACATATGTTCAGCAAAAGCGGATCGACGTTGAGAAGAGAATTGTTTCACATTCCGCATTCGATGACACACCGTTAGATGTGACGTAAGAACAGCTGCTGTGAGGGGAAAGTTAGCTACGTGTGTGAATATTGAGGCGCGGCAATTACGTACAATTACAGTCACTTATTTAGAGATATAGCCTTATTTGGTTTACTTTGAGTGCCTAATTTATATTTAAGGTGAAGTGTGAACTAATAAATTGGCTTTTTTGTAATTATTCTTTTACTTTAAAAGTTGTATGCTATGCAAACCACACTATCCTGTGTGGATTAATTGCCGAGATATGTGCCTTGTTACTTGTTTAAAAGGTATTGCAGAAGTTTTTGATATGTAAAATGCTCACTTGCTACAGCTAACAAAAAGTACTTTTGGGGTTATATTTGTTCTTTTTCATGAGTAGAAAACTCATTTTTACATATTTATTTAATGATTTTTTAACTTTTGTAGAGTTTTGGAAGTATTGAGGTCTGCAACAATTATTTAGGATGGTGAAGCAAGTTCATGGATAGTTGCTAAATATACCTCCTATTTTGCTATTATTTATGTAATTATTATTCTAGACTAAATATAAGATTCAAAGGCAACTAAATATTAGGGATATCTATTATCAGATTTTAAATTGAGGACATACTGTGAAGTTTACCTTCACATTTACCTCACTCATTTACCTTACTGCAGCCACCTTCATAGAGCATCTTTTTCATTGTACAGCCTTTATTTTGGTATTATTTAAAATGAATGGACATTAGGTTTATTATGAGATTCACAAATTGTTTCTAAAAGTTTAGGATAAGAAGAAATTCTGAAAAAATTCCACCATATATTAATAGCCTAGTCTTGTTTGCTTGATCCATCTGTCTCTCTATCAGGCTTTCAAGGATTTAGTTGGGAGAATATACCCAGGCCTGTATACAACTAAGTGCAAGATTGTCAGATGAGGCGGTCCATCAGTGATACTGAAAATATTTCATGGTATGGATATTATGAATAAAAGAGCATCTTAGGAATTCAACATTGTTAACCCTACCATTTTTGGTGAGGCATGTCTACTAGTTCATTTATATTGTACATGTTGGCTCACATTCCTTTGCTTCCTTCTGGTTACTTCAGTGTCATGTTAAGTTAGGAAAGGTTTGTTTTTGTAATTGATATAACAAAACATGATAATAGCGGTAGTCACAGTGTGAGAAAATGCAGCCCAAATTTTTCCTGAGTTAGCATTGGTCAATTTTTGTCCAATAAGATCTAAATGAAAGTTGTACAATAAATCTTTGTACAGTTGGCCACTAGAAAGTAAATATTAACTGTCTACAATATTATCATTGTTTATATTGTTTATGAACATTTATCCCATACCCATCTATTGAAAGAGATGGAGCCTAAATATGGTGCTGCTTCTGTTGCTTAGTTTTGACTAAATAGATAATGTGTTCTTAATGTTTTTAAAAAGAATGTTTAAACTTGCACAAGCAAACATAGCAACCCCATAAGTGGGCAATGTAAGCATAAGGAAATTAAATTTATAGCAAAAACTACTGGTTTGAGCGAGTTAATATTGTTATTAAAATTAACTGCTGAACTTTGAATTTTTTAAACTTTTTCATTTAAGAAATTTTTAGAAAAAGTTAAAGGATAGCTTTTAAATTTATTGGTATATATTTATATGAGAGTTATGCCATTTATATATGAGATTATTTTTTTCTTTCGTGCATATTTTTTTTAATTAGGCAATAGAAATGTCAAAATGTGCATACAAAATTGTACTAAATTTGCATACACTTTTACATCTGAAGTTTGAAATACTTGAAATGAATTACTTTCTAAATATAATAAACCTTCAAATATTCAGATGTTATAGGAGTAGTACCCTGAAATTTAGATTTTAAGACAGTTTTTGCAAACTATTATATGCATGTTGTTAAAATGACGTGAAATATATTTAGTACTAATGAATACATATATAAGAAAGATAAAAGCTCATTAAACATAGAACAAATCTTATTCTAATCTGCTTTAGTTGCAATATTCATTTTTTACTGAACCTTAACGGTCACGTTAGAATTTGTATTTTGTCATACAGTCCAGGTGGCATATATATGGAGTTCAAGGTAGGTGTCCACTGCCTGAAATTGTCCTTATTTTTGCAAAATTCAGATTGATGAACTCTGGATTATTGCTAATTTACTTTAAATGCAATGACTATAGGTCTCATAGGGAACATCATTAATTTTTCTGTGAATAAGTCAACCTTATGAGACTTAGAAGCAAGGGATCATTACACTGAGGATAGTTTATGAAAATATTAACCATGCTATCATGAAACTGCTGAGGCCAAAACCACTGCATAAAAGTACCACTACCTGACTATCTATACCTTTACAGGGTGATTAAAAAACAAAACCTAAATTGGAATTAAAATGTCTCAAAAAATACTAATGTCATTATCTTTTAAAATACTGTTATGATATAACAGTATAACATGATCCAACAATGGTTTGTCTAATTTTTGTATAAAATTAGTGAAAATTTCAAAAATATATATATTCATCAGTATAGATGCAATAGTGATTATAGGGAATGATGTCAAAAATATGCTCAATATGTTAAGTTTTTTTCCAATAGAAATCCTAATTTTATAATTGTGTGTGAGCATACTTTTAACACTGGTCACCATTATCAGTACTTCAACAATACTGATGAATGTAGTTTTTTAAACGTTCACTAATTATAGGCAAAAATTAGACCAACACAATGGCATTTCCAAGAAAATGCAATGTTTGTATTTTTGATATATTAATTCAAATTTGTGTATCATTTTTTTAATCACCCTGTATGAATACACTTGTACATTCATTCTGCAGTGTGTCGTGGTTTTCAATTATTTTATTGAAAAAAGCTGCAGTACATTAAATTAATTATAAACTTTGAGTTTATTTCAATGTCTGCGATAGCCTCATGGAAAAGAACAACTGCATCCTTGTGCCGAATAAAAGTGTCCAGCAACTAAAGAGGAAATAGTAAATAAGGTTCTCAAATAAATTATGAATTATTGCATTATTGCAATAATTGGGAACAAATTATTTCAACATACTTTGGAACCCATTACTGAATACTGGTGCATGCCTTTAGCTAAATGCTACAATCAAGGCACACACAGAAAGAGACATCAGGACATCTGTATGTAAACTCCATAAGCAGCCAACTGTGCTGTGAATAATTATTACTGTTAGTATCTAACAAGGACACATTAAAATAAGTGATGGGAAAGACAATATGAAAAATTTAGAATTTAAAGGATACTATTTGAAATAAATTGCATCTAAACTTCAAGAGTCACATCCTGTGTACCATGACTGTTTGGCACATTGTAGATGACGATTAAAGGGAAAAACAGTTTAAAATCCATACTTATAATAAGCAAATAATAGTTTACAATTGAGAGAGGGTCTGAGAGAGAATCTTGTAAAACTACTCAAAGTTAGAAGAGCTGTCATCCTAGGTAAGCAGGGCAGCAAAAGCTAGTTCTCACAACGAAGAATTGGGCAAGTAGATCAAAGTAATGTCTGACAAGAAACAGCAGTTTTAGAAATAACAAAAGCATGGGGTAAAAAGAACATACAAACCAACTAATTGAAATGTGAAGCATGCAATATAAGAAAATTAAGGGTTTTCTATAAGGCTCTGGCTGCTGATGTCTCGCCAAGCTACAGATGTGAAGCTGGCACAGCACTACTCTGCATTGGAGTATAGGCCCTTATTTTATCTTTAAAATCATAGTTTTAATATTATAACATTTTTAAATTAATGGTGGACTTGTGAACAATCACCACAACACTGCTGACTGCCACAAGCTTCTTTAGATCTCAAAATGGCTCATCAACTGACAGGCCAGACCAAATTGTTTTACTCTCAACACACAAATTGACCAGCAAAAACAATGCAGATGTCGCTATTGTTTTGAAACCTCCAGTCATGCCTTTTCCTGTGCTGTAAGAGTACAAACCCCAAAGTTACCCCTAGAGTTATATGAACTGAGGGGAAAAAACCTCACATGTTTGCATGATGCAGGAGTGTTTTAAAAAAATTGTATTTGCATAATATGATGCTATTGGGAAGAAGTGTTGATTTATAATACAAGCCGAGTAGAATTTTTGAGCAAATTAAATAGTTTTAATGGAAGGTGTATTTTTTTCTTAAAAAGCTTCCCAACTATTTGATTGTTTGGAAGATATTCTTCATTTTAATATTAACATGAGTTGAATGTTTTATTGTGATCTCTTTTGCAGATTACGTTAACATTATGAAGAGAATGCCTGGACTAAGCTGTGCTCCTTGCAAATAGTAGCCCACTGAATTAAGCAACCTACCCCTGATTTAAACTTCAACTCAACTGCGTAAAGATCTGCAGAACTTCTGCACTGTTCAACAATGGCTACATTTCCTGTTGATATTGTACCCACTGAGCCAGATACTTCTCTGTTTTCTACCCCATGGCCTCTGACTACACCCTTCCCGTCGGTAGAAGAAACCGTCAAGTGCAACCAATATGTCGTCAAGAATAAAACTCACCTTGTTTATGGAGGATATGAAGGAATCCCTGAGAATTTACTCATCAATTTTGTTGGGTGGATTGTAAGTACCTACTAAAAATAAATTTTGTTTCAAGTGCCAGGCAATGGGAAAAATAATGCTTATCTTAATATTTTGGCTTTGAACAGTAAGACTTGGGCAAAGCTAATAAATGTAAGATGGATTTTTCTACCTAATGCTATGGAAAACTAGGACTGGGCTGAATTTTTGTCAATGGTAAGATTGGTTGGAATGTGCAACATGCTCAGTTGAGCAAATTAACTAATGTATTAGTGGTTGAAGTTTGAGTTGTAATTTCAATTAAATTTTGCTATCTGAAGATGGTTTTAATGGAAAATATATAATTTGTAGAAGTATTCATGAATTATTTGGGGCAATTTTTTTGCAAAGCTTCATAGAGGCAATAGTGCTGAGTTTGCCACTTTCTGATAGATGTGAAATTCTGTACCTCTTTTTCCCCCAACATCCTGTATAATTACAGTATTGGTTTAGAAGTCAATGCTAAGAATACTTATGGTTTTATTGTTTCTTTTTCAATATTGTTCATGTCTAAGGGTTCTCATTACCATATCTACATAATCCATCAATGTTTTTCAGTTTATTTTTGAAAGCCAATTCTTTATATATTGTGTTGAAAATTGCATTGCTTTATATTCTATTACCAAAATGGTGAAAGAATATAATATATTGATAGTATTTTATATTATATAACAGAATGGTAACTGCATTAAAATCTATAAAAATGGATTTGAGGCTCTGATGCCCTTGTGCTTTTGTGTGCAGTGCCTGCTCTCCTTGTTCACCATACTCAGGAAGAAGGCATGGAATTATGGCAGATTAGCCATTGTTCAAAAATATGACAACAGGTAAGTTGCTGGCTCAAATTTAGTGTCCGCTCCACATTCTTTCATATGGATGAAATCAGTAATGATATTATACCTAGCCAGCAGCCTAGCCCTTGCATAAATTTCTGCACCACAGCACCAAAACCTTTTTTTAGCAACTCTAACATTGTATGTGAGATCCAAGCTTGCACTAGTGTTTTGCAGCCCGTTAGGAGCAGTGTTGTTTTTAGCTGCCCAGTTATTGTATTTTTTTTGTTTTAATCCTGAACTGGACTCTGAGATTTTAATCACTGAGTAATGCTGAGCATGTGATTGTTGAGTTTCCAGCTATATCATTGTAAATAGTTTTACTTCCACCAATTGTTATATCCTTTTTCACTCACTCATTGATTTTGCTAATGTTTGAGTTTATTGAATGTCCCTATGTAGTTGAGAATGACTCCTCTATTTTAGAATATAGATATTCAGTACAATTCTGTGTAGGTCATAATAGTTGCGTATTTAATATTTTGTATGTTCTACCTTTTATAATTATGCATTTTTGAGTTGAACAAGTTGCGTGCTTAGTTTTGTGCTACCAGTATGAAGCATTTATGACCATTAGCAGAACTTCATTTGTTGTGCTTCTTGTGTGTGCAGAGTACTTTACCTAAATAATGTAGCTCACTAAGGGAATTTTAGGGACTAATTTCTTAATAAGTTTGAACTGTGAGAGTACTTCTCAAAATATTTAGTAGGAAAATTTAAATATGCAAAATTTGATGTGATTACTCATTTTTTATTAGCTCTTTCTATAAGCTCTTGCTCTTAAATTTAGTTTAGATTTTTTTAAATCTATAGGTGCCTTCAACTTATAAAACATGAGTGCTAATCTTTTTTATATTCCATTGCCATTGGTTATTAAAATAAATGATCAACTAATTGAAATATGCATGGGTGAAGTAACTTGGAAACATTTGCACATCACTGTCCAGAATATTTATTAAAAAATTGAGCTATACATTTTTTTAGTAATTTTCAAGTTTTACCTGCTTCAATTTTTGAACTAGAATGATGGGACTAGTCTTATATATGCATGTTAATTCTATAAAGAAAAGTCACAGTAATTTTGAAGAAATGATAAGAGAATGTCATGGAATTTTGTAAATTTCTTACAATTTTTTATTGTTGTTCATGTTTTTCTATACCTTTTTAAATTTTTAAAAATTGAGAAATAAGCTGTTCAAATTTGTTTACATTTAAGTTTCCCATCAAAGGAGCCATGTTTTATTATTACCAGCTAAAAACTGTAGGTGGTGAATTATGCCAAAATCAAAACATGATTTTCATGAAAAGCAAAATAATAAAAAAAGAATGTATTATTTTCATTGAATTCTATATGAAAATCCTGCAAAAGATGTTTTTTATACATTACACAATAAATTTTGAATGATACTCTCCAAGTACTGCGATTACTGCGCTGCATTTGAGTTGAGAGGAGCGATGGTGGGCGAGTCTGAAGCAGAGTTGTGGACTGCTGCTCTGAGGTTGGCATCAGGTCATTCCTAATTCATATGCCCAGGTGCAGTGCAGCAGTCGCCACACTTGGTTAGAACCATTCCAAATTGATTTTACAATACATGTAATGATTCATGATTTGCAGGTAAAATGAAACTTCATGAAAATTATATTTTTTTCTTTCTCTGTCTATTGCACAGTCAATTTTATAGACACAGTTTTCAAATTTTGATATGTTAGAAATTAGGTATGAATCAAGTAATGTTTTGCATTAAGTAAACAGTTTTACACATTTGAACAAAACTCTACCAGACAGTCCCATTACCTTGTTTCTATACACAGGGGATCCTGTGTGGGAAGAAACCTTTGTTTTTCTTTGTTTTTAGAGTCCTTACTAAAAGATCTCCATCAAATTTGATGTCGATAGAGAGTTTTAAATCTTGGCTATAATAAAAGTAATAATGTCTATTAAATATTTTCAAGCTTGACCTGAGAATTTGTTTGTCATTGATTTTGCTTTACTGAGCAGGATTTGGTTGGAAAAACTCTTACTACATAGATCCATTCATTTATTTGTATCCCAAAATATCTTGTGACATGCCTGTGAAAACTGAAATACTAATTTAAGTTAGAGAAAATATTTCCAAAGAAGTGTAATTTACTGAACAATAAATTTGATAAATAAAGAATTTCTCAGATGTTTCATTATTTTAAACTGCTGCTCATTTTAATATAACTTTTTTCCAATTGAACAAAAGAATAGTACACTTGAAGTTCAGGGTGGCTAGTCTAGGCTAGACTAACTGAATATAGGTAACTAGGTTATTTTATGAAAAGAAACATGACTAATTTTTGGTGGGTACCAATTAATTTCACCATCTTTCTGTATTGGTAGTCCTTGTTATGAAGTAATTCGTTTTCCTTTTTCATGTGACTATTTTCATGTATTTGCATGTCTGTGGGAGTGAGTTTTGATGCTGTGGAACGACGCGTGTTTCAGCACATTAAAAGATACCTCTACAGACATGAAAAAACCTGAAAATAATCAAATAAGAAAGAATAAAGAATTACCATATAATGAAAACTTCCTGTGGTATAAAAAAATTCCTATTTGGGTGAATTACTTTGTTTCTTTTTAGAAATTACTTGGCTTGCTTGCATATGCAAATGTTTTTATTCTATTCCATTTTTGTGCCATCAGTAGGTATCTGCTGTAATCCTTAGTTTGGCTAGGTAGGCATATTGATATGTTATCTATTTTATGTGTGACATTTTATTTCACAGTTAGAAATTAGAGTAAAATTCATTGTTAAAATTGCTTTTCTGGACAGGATTATCTTTTTCTTATAAATGCTGTATTTAATTATCTGTAGAGCTTGATCAGCTCTGTATGCAGTTCTGTTTTGTATTTTATGCTATTCATTACTCATGTAGGAGAATGTGGTTTTGTTTTTCACAATTTTGTCTTTTCCATGATTTTATTTGTTCCTTTGAAGCGCTTCAGGTGCAGAGCTGAAGACCAGGTAATTTTTTGTACTTCATCCTGTGTTGCTTCTCTCTTACCTACCTATCAAGTATACCCTGTTGTATCTTTCAGTTTTATTTTAATTTTTTGGTGTGTATTATATCAAAGGTGTAAGGCTGCAGTTCAAGTTATATTGTTCTTTTTTATGTTCAAGCTGCTTAAATATCAATATGAAATATACTTTTATTAGGTTTTTACCATCTCATTATTTTGTTATTGGAGGCACTAATGCAATTCCTTTCAAAGGTACAGTGCTGTATAATAGTTTACATATAATTTCAAATAAGGTAAGCCTGTAAGCTCTGGGTTTTACATTTTTTTTTAATTTCCCTTGTTATTGGGGCTTTTGGTTGGCAGAGATGAGAATGGTTGCCCAAGTCTGAGTGGAATTTAGAGTTTGTCAAATTTTAAATTTTGTTGAGCCATAGGAGTTGTGCCTGTTGTCAAGTACTTAAAATTGAAAAAAGTTTATCCAGTTCATCAGTGGTTACATTTCATTTTTATAAAGCATTGATATATCCTTTTGGGTGTTTATTTTATGTAGTGAATGATTAGTAATTATTTGTACCAGTTTTTATCATGCTGGTCATGATTCTTTCTTGTGTATTTGTCCCTCATTTTTCCCCAGTTAGTGTAAGCCTAGACTGTTTTGGAATGAGACTCGGGAACGTTAAATGCTATTTTATTTTCTGACGTAAAATGAAGTAGTTGTTATTTTTTGACCCCATTTTAGTTGAGTGGGTCTTCTGAAAGTATGGTTTGATGTGTTGTTACATGCCAGTGGTGTGAAATGTTCTTAGCTATCGAAGAAAGCTTTATTTATTGGTAAATAATTCAACTGAGCTTTTGCTACTATTTGGTAGCTGCATGTTATGTTGAAAATATAACTGATGCCCAATAAGCTCAATTTTTTAATAGATATTGTTTGAACCAACATTGCTACACGTAACTGGGCTTTTTTGTGTAATTAAAATTAAAGTAAAAAATGAAAATTGAGCATCAACAGTCATTATTGCAACCAACATTTAGTTATTAGTGCAGAAAAAAATACAAAATGCTGATACTGCGATTTGAAGCTTTGTTCAATCAGGCAAAGTTTTTGTAGAAGTTTATTAAATTGTTACACCAAAATATTATTTTTTTATTATTATGCTTGCAAAAAAGATTAATTGGGGGAAAGGGGATTTAAGGTCTGTTCTTCATTACTCAGGCATGTCCCTCTAGTGGAGGTTGTAGAAGGGATTGACTATTCATCTGTGTATCTTGAATTTGTGCTTCTTTTAGGAAAGGTGGGGCCTTCAAGATTCCCTTTGACAGATAGTTATCTGTGCTAATAGTGTTTGTCTTAGTTCAAGTTCTTAAAAGCATATGTATTCCATAAAATTAATTGAACTGCCTGTGCAGCAGATTTAAGTCCATTAATTTTGACACCCCATTGTAGGGAGTTGAAAAGTAAAGTATGCAGTACACTAGAGTGACGTACAATATTTTACATAGGTATGCTTTCGTGTAAAATATTTTTGTAATATCAAATATTGAATATTATCCAAATTCTAAGGTAGTTAAATGACCATTTTGACCAGAATTTTTACTGTTTGAGTCGACTCTTAGATAGTTACATCCACAGTAAAGAATAGCTCCTGTTTGCCAGCATATTAGATACACTTCTATCTGATAGCTCTGTTTTCTTTTTGGAATGAATTTCATTATTTTGTTGAGAAGTAATTGCTGTGGAGTTTGAAATCAGTAATAAGTGACGGAAAAAAACAATAATAAGTAGTAAGAAAACATGTTTGTATCTTGCATGCTTGCAAATATAGGACCAGTCAATGAAACAATTTCTGGAAAAGATATTTTAGTCACCAGGGATATATGTGTGCAGTAATGTATTGTGCCAACACAAGCTGCTATGGATATGTTCATTGGTTGGAATTTCGCAAAGCACTGCTCAATGAAGCTGTCACATTTCATGCTAAATTGTTTGTGTGGCTTGGCATTTAGCCCTTTTTATTCAAAAGAGCTCTCATTTATTTATCCTTTGCTTGCCATGCAAGGCATTGTGAGCCTGTTTATGAATTGAGGCTGCTAATTTTGTAGCCATGTGTTATTTTCTTTTTTATTTTGCTCTTTTATAGTTGTTTTGCAGGTTGCACCCACCATATGCCCTGTTTTTGTCTTTAGTTGCATTTTGTATTAGAAATATATACCTATGTGTGTTCATCTTTTGTTGCTTTTAATTTTGTGTTCTAATTATTTAAATTTGTTTTATTTTCCAGAAAGAAGGAGCAACGTCTAGGTTACAGTGAATACAATGTGTAGGTGAAATTTTGTTAAGTAGTCAAAAAGCTTCTTCTTGGAGTACGTTAAACTAAAGGCTTTAGTGGATTATCTCCTGGAACTGTATACGTTTGTATTCATCCTTTGTATGTAAATGGTAATGCATTCATGTTTGTAGGATTTCTGTATTTGGGAAGTTAGTGATCAATTGATCTAGTAACATTGATGCCACTTTATTTTCTCTATTTTGAGAATACGTTGCTCAGTCAGTGNTGTTCTTCATTTAAGTGGGAAGTATGAGTGTGAAACACGGCTGGTAATTAAGGTAAAATGTATTACCTTTATACTTTCTGATAGAGCACCATATTTACAGGGTTTACATTTTGTGAAACTTTTTTAAACCCTTAGTTATACATAAGTTCATGCTATGCATCACTGATAATGTGAAGGTCTTGAATCATTGCTTTTTGGTTTACTTGAAATAATCATTCACTATTTGTGTTGGTTGGGGGACTACATTGTAGAGCCAATATGGGGTGCATCTTCTCTAAAGGCTGCCTACCTCAACTTTGTATGAGTTCCATTCTAAGTCCTGGGTGTGATCTCACCTCTGAATCTCACCTCTGCGGCCCCCCAATCCAGGGCAATGTCAGAATCGAACCCCAGGTCAGGGAGGCAGGTACGGTCCCACGCGCCAGCACACAAGCAAGAGAACACACATGCACACCCACAACTCAGGCTGGAAAGTGCGCGGTTGACCATCCGGAAACACACCAAAGCAACCACATTGATCTCAATCCTAGAATGACAGTTATTTATGTAAAAAACTGGATTTAGTTTTGTATGAAAAGCTAATGGAAAGTTCGCTGAATGGGCATCACATAGAACCACAGGTCATGATTCATATAATACAACTCATGCATTTTTTGAGATAATGGCAGTTCTTGAATCACTTGAAAGTTAACTTTTTAAATTTTAGATCCATAGAAAGCATATTCCAATCCTCCTTAAGTATTTAATTTAAAATCCAAGATGCATACCTACGGGTTACAATTTTTGTAATGAGACTAGCAATATTTTAAATTATTTTTAGCTCTTTTTCTGAGAGAATGAGATTTTTTTAGTTTGAGTGTGAAATTATATTCTCAATCTTATCAAACTGCTGCTTTGGATGAATCTTTGGGCTCATATTTTCATACAAGAGCACAGTTTATGTTCTTTTCCTCAGTTCCTCAATGATTATGGCAAAAAATATTTCAGTTTATTCGAAGTCCACCATTGGATTGGTTTTATGATAGCTGATTAAAAATCTTAAAAATTCAGAGTATCTTGAAAATTTCTAGTGTTGTGTAAGAGTTACAGGTTATTGAAGACAGCTCATCCAGTATTCATAATTGTTTGATCACTCGTTAAGTTGTGCAAAAGATGGAAACGCATCCATTCCTTCTAACTCCATTGTTGCTCTTAACATTGAAATGCATTACCATTTGCATTTGTTGTTGACCGCTTTTTATCTCGTGTACATTACATTGATGTAACATACTTTCCAGGAGGTGGGAAGCCTGTATTAAGCCTTTGCCTTTCCTTTATTTTACTACTGATTGCTTGATTAATTGATGGAGGGAATAAAATTTATGGGCCTTTTATTTAAACTGGTGCCATGTGGGGAGAATGTTGTCATGTGGGGACAGAAATTTAACTTGGCTTTCTTAATGATTTGTTAGTTTATTTCAAAGTTCTAAATGGTATGTTATCTTGGTCTAAATTCTTGCATGGTCTTTTTGTTCCCACAAATTATTTCTACTGTATCTTCAACAAATTTTAATTCCAGTACATATTACCTAAATCCTGTTGATATTTTAATCTTCACATGCCATTAAATGTGAGCTATAAGTTATTTCTTAATGAACCGTGGTTCAAAAAAACACATCGTATGCGTCAGGTATCATGCTGCATTTTTGTGTCTAGAGCTGTGAACTTGTGCATCCCTGCTGCAAAGCTGTGGGTATTTCTGATGTGTTCTCCCTGAAGTATTTGGCCTAGTATGAGAGTAGTTCAATATCAAGGAATTGTTTGGTAAGTTATTGGCTCATTCATGAACTTTTACTAAAAGTACTTCTACTGAAAGTGTTCTGCTCAAGCTGTGGTTGGTGCATTACCAGGCTAGAGAGTATGAGGCCTAGTAATTGATATACATTACTAACTTTGTGATCATTTGTACATTTTATATTTTGCTTTTTATTGCAGTTGTTACTTTGCTTTTGATTTGTTCATCTGATAGTTTCCAGTAATTAGTTAGTCTAATTTAACTTGTGCATGATGTCTAAACCTCATTCTTGTGGTGCAACATGCTTCTCTCACTTCTTGGTGTTTTATAATGTCCTTCATTTGTATTTTCTATACATGTTTCATTCCTTAATATTTTACCTGATGCTATTTTTTGTGGGTAGTTTTCAACTTTTGCAGGGCCGCACCAATTCCACAAGGTGCGTTTCAATTGGCAGTTAGTTGAGAGAACCATGAATGAAATTAAATGGATAAAGTTTTAGTTTCCTGCTATACTAAGCATCAGAAATTAAAACTCCTTAGCATTTGCTATAATAAAATGGCATATATATTGTTTAATAAATCCACTGGAGAAACAAACTAAATCTTTTTATGCTTGGTGGCTGAGTAATGATAAAAATTTAATTTACATAGTTATTGTTCTTATGACAGCTAACTCGGCATATGTAAATTTGCTAGTTGAAGTTACTATTTCTCAAACCTATTTGTTCTGGTTAGTGGTGATCTTTACCAATAGTCCTTAAAGGATGGACTCATCAGAACTAAAAATTTTACTAATTTACTTATTGAGGTACCTAATTAATGCTGTTTGATAAACTTGGGCTATTCATTTGGGATTTTTGTACCAGACTCCATTGAAGTAATTCTTTGAAGCATTTTTCTATAGAAAAGCACAGCTCTGTGATTCATTTGCAAGCCTATAAGTTTATTGCATTTTCTATGAACTTAAATATTCTGCATGTCTTTATACGTATTGTAAAGAAATGCAACTTCCATGTAATGCAATTTAAGTGAACTATGCAAAGGTACAGCATTTGGCAAGCAGAGTTTTGAAATGCATTCAGTAGTGTATGCACGAGTTTGTGAAATTTTGATCACACGCATGTACCTGATTACTCTCAAAAAACACTTGCTAAAATTGGGAGTATTATGGGCATGCTATGTCTTGGGAAAATGGTCCCTCTTTGTTAACAATGAGGACTGAATTCTGCTCATTATAACTGCTAAGTACAACAAGCCTCAATTATTGAGAAATGAATTTTGAATTTCTGTCTGTTATTACTGAAGTTTGTAAGGTTACAAGCATGGAAGATGTTCAGAGTTTTAGTACTTTATAGATAAATTATGTTAATTTCTCAGTGCATTTTCTGATGAAATACCGTTCAGTCGATCCTACCAGGAAGCATAGGATAGGCAGTAGTGTTAGGTTTGTCTTCCTTATATAATGAAGACTGGCAATCTCAGGGAGACACTGTTGGGTTACCTCAGCTTTTGCCAGGCCTTAGTTACTTCTATCTTTTTTACCCACTTTGTTTTTTCCAAATTTTATGCCTTCTTTACCAATTAGGTATTTTTTTCTCCTTCTTTCTTAACTTGCTGTTCCTATGCATATGGAATCTTTTGTGGGAACTCATAGATTTCCTAAAGTCAACGCTTAATGGTCCCTTCTTTTTGCTCTCTTCGGGTTGCATTTTGTGTGGATTATGAGCTTTAAACTGACTAAAAATCTAATCTAATCCATACAGCTTGGTAGATCTTTACTGCATTATTGTACTTCAATTGTTGTTCTGCTTGGTGTTTGATGCCTTGAGTTTCAATGCTATGCTGGCTTGATGTACTTCACACTTTTGTTGTTTTATACTGCATGATGCTTCATATCATCACTTCAAAGAATGTTCAAATCCTAATATAAAACTGTGAATTATTTTTATATAGGTAAGTTATTATCTTCATTTCTTAAGTGACATTTCTCTAGA
Source organism: Orchestia grillus (assembly GCA_014899125.1). Taxonomy (NCBI): domain Eukaryota; kingdom Metazoa; phylum Arthropoda; class Malacostraca; order Amphipoda; family Talitridae; genus Orchestia; species Orchestia grillus. The sequence goes on along the minus strand of VOMN01077026.1, from coordinate 4,721 downwards.
TTTTTGTTAGGATTGAAGTTATTTAGTAATAATTTCCACAATATTATGTCCATGTTTAGGTTCAGTTTACAATGCAAATCTAGCCTCATCTAAAAAATAGAAAAGATTGTTGCTAACCAGCCTTGAAATTCAGCACCTACCAGATGCCATTCATGATTATTGGGACTACAGTAATGTCTCAGCTGTTACCTTCCAGGACTCCAAGGATAAGTGAAAACTCTTAAAGTAGAAACTGGAATAGCTAAAGTGATTCATCCAGATATTGTAATGAATAATTTGTAAGATTTTTTATGTTGAACCTTTCATAAGGCCTCCCACATTCCGCTAAACTTTTCTACACGCTGAAACACTCTTAATAAACCTTTTTGATTATGACATATTTTTTATACATTTTAAAATTAAACTTTCCTTCAGAAGTATCCTTGAGTATTGAAGAAAATAAATTTTGATCCATCACAGAAATCCATAATGTGCCAAGGGAACCACATTATCAATTTACATTGAATATCGTTACAAATCTGCAATGCACTGAAACTGTGAAAGCTAAGCCACACTATTGAGAGAGACTGCCATGTTCAGATGACTGATGACAAAATTTTCTATGAAATAATTCTAAACGCAAGAAGATTCATCAGTTCTAATTCAAGGAACCTGTGATGGAAATTTGAGTCAAGTAACTGGCTGTGGGAAGCCTCAAGTTTCATGATTAAGGCTTTTTTTCATTTCTCATTCTGTTCCTCTCTAATGAGAGGACCTCAAAAACCATATAAGCAAAGCAATCTTACACACATCCCATGGTGCAATCTGGACCTACTATACTCTTTGTTCATGGTAAGATTTTCAAAATGTTAGCTCTCAAACTCTCCAGAAATCATCAGCAGATAATTACAAGTTTTTTTTTTGTCTCCACCAACCTTCCATCCATTCATTCATTAGGCACAAAAATGGGAGTGCCTTGATTTGGGCTCCATAACTAAAATTACATCCTGGCTTTTTTTTTCAGTCACCATCTTTGTCAGCACAATCCTCCAAGTATTTTTGTATTCAAGTGCTGCCACTGGAATTTTCTTGTACTCTAATGACCAAATGCAACATAGATATATTTTGCTGTATAGTTACATTAACACTTTAAGCGCGACGTGTCCACATGTGGTCACGCGATNATGAAATTTTACCTGTGTGGAGAACCGCACTTAAAGTGTTAATTAGTCTTTTGTAAAAAGTTCCTGTTGTATGAAATTTCAACTTGTGAATACTGTATCATGCAAAATAGCCTGTGTGCTTTGAATTACAAACATTTGAATTTCAAAACTAATGACAAAAAATCATTGCTATATATTTTTTCTTCATTTTTATGACTCCATTTAAATATCAGCTTTTTGCATGAAAGTATGTATATATTGACTTCTACTATCCTATTCACTTTTCATTTAAATATTGAAAAACATTACAGTATTTGCTTTCTTTCAAATATTGAATGTCATTTCCCTATTTGCTTTTCAACAAATATTGAACAATACAGCATTTGCCTTTCATCAAGCACTGAACACCAAAACTCCACTTGCTTGTTAACCCATGAGCAACATGTGGTGTTCCACTCCAGGTGGACGCACCTGTTCTATGGTGCAGACACGGATAGCAACCAGAAGCAGTCTGTGGGCAGTGAGAACGACTCGGTTGCTTCGTATGATTTTAACCTTCGCATCGATCAAGGAACTTTCTCATGGATCCCAGCCATCTTCAAAATCAAGTTAGTTCACAGGTCTATTTTACAGTGTTGAGTTTTTGATTGGCTTCAATGGTAGAAAATGTTGGTGATCTTTTTTGGTTATGCCTTCTTTATAAAGAGTTTATAGAAATTCTCTTGTGCATGAAAATTTTCTGATGATTACGTCTCTACTTGATGTGGCATTGTGTTAGCAGATTTGTGATTATCTCTTATCACATTGAAGTAAAAATTAAAAAATTGTTATTCCTTGCAACATGAGAATTCTAGTAGTTGGGAGGTGTACCTTATCACATCTTTACCTAAGATTGTAAGGTAACTTCATAGGTAGGTAACTTACATGAACATTTAAATTTTCCAACATAACTATAGCAACCTTGGGATTTTCAGAGCATTTTTTTTATGTTGGGCTGTGTTAAGACATGTGTAAGATATCATAAAGAGTGGCACATCATTATTAGTTATTCCATGTACATATTTGGGTAAGAGATAGTGTGTTAAGTCAGGTCAATGTCCTCCCTACCTCCCCTTTCCCTGAGTGCATTTTGTCTACTACACTTGTTTTCTACTATGTATGTTGTCTACTACATATGTTGTCTACTACATATGTTGTCTACTACATATGTTGTCAACTACACATGTTGTCCACATCGTGTGTGCTGTCACATGAGTTAAATATGCATTTTTGAATGCGAGACCTATCAATCAGCAGCTGAAAAAACATGGTATTTTTGCATACTTATGTCAGTGATCAGAACTGTGTTGCAAGAACTAACTGAAGCCTCCAGATTGTAACTCTGTAGCAATGCTAGTTGTAAATTTTCTGATCGAATAGCGTTTATTTTAACTTCATCTAAACTTCATCATAGGCTTTTTTAGCCACCCTGCAATAGAAACTCTTTTTGACATCACCAAAAGCTTTTTCTTCCAGGGCATTTAATACCTAGAGCATTCTTATTTCTAGACTGATGTCAGTGTACGTTGCTCACTCGTTCTTATAAATGCAGTGTTGTATCTGTCTTTACTGATTTCTTCCCCACCTCCAGAGATGCTCACATTCTGCGCAAGTCAGGCTGTGATGCCGTGCACTACTTGAGCTTCCAGCGCCACATGATTGTGTACATGGCAGTGGTGTGCGTCATCTGCATCTCCGTAGTGCTGCCGATCAACTTCCAGGGCACCCTCGAGGGCGGTGAGAAGGAGTTCGGACACACCACCATCTCCAACCTCAGCCCAAGGTATTGCTTGTTATTTTAGGAGACAAACGACCTTCTTTAGTGCTATGTACTGCTATTTTATTTTTTTGGAGTTGGGAAACATAGCCTCTGCTATTGCTATTGCATTATTTTGTGGGAAATTCACCTCCAAATACTTAGCTTTATTATTTTGTGGGGCATTTATTTCCCAGTACTGCTTTTGCTTTTTTATTTTAGAGGAAAGGTACTCTCAACCAGTGCTGCCATCATTTTTTTTGCTCCTCAATGAGAAAATTAATGGTGAAGGAATCAAATTAATCCAAGGTTGCAGGGTTTTGTTACCATTTCGTTTTTTTTTTGTTTGTATTTAAATTGCTTGTGGTAAAGTTTTATCATTATACTCTTGGTTCAGAAATGAACAGGTAGTCGATTCATTTGTCGAATTGTTATTCATGCAACTCGGTAATTTGTGCTAAACAATGATACTTCTATTTTATTTTTGTAGAGATAAGTATAGCAATTGAGCTCATTCTTAACCAACCTTCTAACTAATACTTGTACTCATACCCATTCAATACTTGTACTCATACCCATTCAATACTTGTACTCGTACCCATTCAATACTTGTACTCGTACCCATTCAATACTTATGATGATACCCAACCAATATTTGTGCTGATGTCCCATCCAATACTTGTGCTATTTCCTGTTAAAGCTAGTACTGCTACTTTACAGATACAAGTATAGAAAACTTACAATACTTTAATTTGAAAATACCTTCATCAGTACCTGGTATTCATGTCAAAATGGTTGAAAGTTAGCAATATTGATGCTGGTTTGATCCCCTATTTGTTGACCAATACTGCTGTTGATGTTATTGACCAATATTGTTATTGATGCCACAAGAATGATCAACTGTTCCTAAACTAATAACTTCAATTTTTCATCAGTGGTCAAGTCGGTATTGTACAAATGCCCTGTAAAATTTTCTGGTGCCGAGAATATTTGCTGTGGAAAAAAAGCTAGTACCATGAAAATAAATTGCAACAAATACTTGTTATTCAACAATGAACTGGAAATCAAAAGCAGTGGTGGCATAAAAGTGAACTTTGAGCAATACCTCTCAACACTAAAAAAAATTATGCTGACAGTAAGTAGATACTGGGTTCCTAATAAAAAAGCTGTACAAATACCGTTACTTGGGAAAACGATGGTGCTGTAAAATTAGATAATAGTTTTTCAAAAATTCTGGCACTGTTAAAATTTGGCTGTAAGTATACTGGTTCTGTGAGATATTACAGGGCTGCTAAAATAATGGTACTGTAGGATTTATAATCTAAGGTACATTTTGCGTGAAGATTTTTGTGTCGTTTTTTATTTTTCACTCTTCATTTTTATGTTGAGGATTTATAATCTAAGGTATATTTTGTGTGAAAAAGGCTTAGGTTCACCAATCCTCTGCTTGCTCCTCATGAGAGCGCGTCTCTGCAACTTTATTTCGTTGGAATAAAATGTGCCTCGTATCAACTTACTGAACATACATTGTGGCCTCATTCCTGAACATGACTTTGTGTGCTCTGTGTCCCATCTCAGAGTCATTACCTCATCACTTTTCTTATACTAATGACCTCTTTCTCTTAGTTTCATTCATTACCAAACTGTTCATGACCTAGTTAGCCTCTGCTTGATGACCTGAGCATGTGGCCTGTTAACACCTCTCATGAACCTGAGCACCCCTCATGACCTAAACACCCCTCATGACCTGAGCACCCCTCGTGATCTGAGCACCCCGCCAGTTA
>VOMN01077024.1:0-61777 GCA_014899125.1 Orchestia grillus | reverse complement strand
ACGGGGTGTGCAGTAACGAAACTGATCGACGGGGCGTGCAATAACAAAATTGATCGACGGGGCGTGCAATAACTTAACTGATCGACGGGACGTGGAGTAACGAAACTGATCGACGGGGCGTGAAGTAACGAAACTGATCGACGGGGCGTGAAATAACGAAACTGATCGACGGGACGTGAAATAACGAAACTGATCGACGGGGCGTGAAACAACGAAACTGATCGACGGGGCATGCAGTAATGAAACTGATCGACGGGGCGTGCAATAACGAAGCTCTCGGTGCACATGCAAGCTGTGACTTCAGAGATTCAAAGCTTAAATCGGAAAGAGGACTCGTACCTACGCGTGTGAATGCACGTAGTACAGCGCCAGTGTAGCAGCCGTTGTCGTATCGAGGAAATGGCGGTTATCGGTCGAGATAAAGACCTTCAGATAACGACATGCCTGCCTCTCCTGCGCCTTCTCTCTGCAGTGACGCCCTTCAATGTTCTTCTCCCCCATTAACATCACATGAAACAGCAGTTCGCATTTTATGGCTTCTTTTTTAGAATTTGAAAGTAGTGCTTATTTTCCAGCCGGCAATTGATTTATCAGTGTTACGTACTGATGACTTGTGCTCGCTCCGGAGAGCTAATGAAGATTTTTATTAATATTTCATTGATTATTTTACATCTTTGAAGTCTTGCTTTGTTTATTCATATTGCCACGTTTGTTTCAGTTGTACGTCGAGTATAGTCAAAGTGCTTAACTTTTATTACCCTCTACTTTTTCCGATCTATCACTGTTTATTGAAGTTTTGCAGTAGCTATTGATTTAAAGCCAAATAAAATCTACTAAACGGGGGATATTCACTGGTTCGTTCGATGGGGCTTTGCTGATTTGTGGTGGTTGTTGGTTTAAAATGAATTTTTATGTCGAATTAGATCTTAAGAATTTAAAGAAAAATCAGATTCTATGAGGAGAACTCATTACTAATCAATTTGCGACTTTTATTTAGGCTTCCTAGATAATAGTTCACGCTTCTAATTTTGCCAGCTTATTTTAAAATATGTTTTGGTTTTGCATGGAATGGTACGTTCCATGTTCTAGGAAAACATTTCGAGTCTTAGATCTGTACTGGTCAACTGTTTTCAGAAATGTTCTGATAAAATTTGCTATATGCAAAGAAGCAGATGAGCCTCATGATTTTCATATACTCGAGTAAAACGTCTGGGATGAAAATTAACCATAAAACGTTCCATTGAGCATTTACTTCAACTGGTAAGTAGCATGTTAGCCCGCGCTAACATGGTTTTTCTTTCGGAAAAACTCATTTCTACTAAAGTAATCTGTTTTTTTTTTTCGCTAATAAAAGTTTCAGAAATGTTAAATCATTTTTATAAAACTGTTACGAACGTGTGTACTTTCTTCGTGAGCTTGGATCTTTGTTTTTTCCGCAGATTTTAACGGAAGACCGCAAGGTCGTCAACGCTCTCTTGACGTTCGACTTCCTCGCCAAGATCTCCCACCTGCCTCCCAAATATCACAAGCCCGCCTTCGCTCCTCACACCTCCATTCAAGCCTTCATCCGTTCTCTGTTGCGGCCGCCCCCCGCTGCTACTCCGGCCACCCTCTGTGACCTGGGCCCTCCTTACAAGTCCGCTGGCGTCACTGCGTCTGCCTCAGCAACGAACATCAGCGCCAAAACTACCGGACTCTACCTTCCATCAACGATCATCCGCACCAACAGCACGACTCTCCCCGCCAGAGATGTTGGTGACTTCCGAGACTCGCGTGTGCGTGCCGGCACTCTGTCCCCCCGCGTGTCTGGCATGCCCTGCGACCGCAGCAAGCTGCGTGGCATGGCTGGCTTCGACGAGGCCGCAGGATTTGTGGGTGGTGGTCGCGTCATGTCCGGCCCATCGTCGGTGCTGGGAGAGCGAGTCGCTGCTGCGGCGGGAGGCGAGACTGGCCTCTTGACCTCATCCTACCAGGGCGCCTCTGCCGTCAGCTCCAGCCTAGAGCATCCCTTAGCCAAGACAGGCACCGAAAACCTGAGATCCAACGTCGGTGGCTTCTCAGGGCTGTTCCCTAACTCGCGTAGCTCCAGCGTGAGCAGCAACAGACAAACCTCAGCGACGGAGGCGCTCAGCGGAAAGTGCTGGGAGCGGCCTGGCCCCGAGGGGGACCAGGACAGAGTGCAGGTCGTGTCCTTCGAGCCTGAGGTGGCCGAGCTGCTGCAGTACTGCACTCAGGCCGAGGTCCTCCTGTCCACCTTCACGCAAGGTAAGAAGCGCTTCTTCTTGGGAGTTTTTCTCTCTCCCAGCTTGCTTCGAATACTTCTAGGCTTTGCCACGTCTAGTTTCATCAGAAATTACCAAGTTTTGTCGAACGTTGAAAACCTACCGTGCTAAATGCAGCAGCTGTGTGTGTTCATTGGTATTGTTTCTTACCTTTTTAACACTTTGGCTACGATTCCCCACACAGGTAAAATTACATGGCGACAAATACCTCTACTGTGAATTTAAAAATTAAGGATTTTGGTTTCACAAATTTGGTTACTCTTTTAATTTTATTTTTAATCAGAACTAGCTTATTCGATTGATGAACACAAATTTGACGAAAACTCGAAAATTCGTCGTTATACATGATAGTGCTTTGGTTACATTAGATTAGGCTAGATAATCGCATGTACCATATATGACCCACTCCGGAGGTAAAGTGTTGAACCTAAATTTGATTCTATTTTATTTTGTCAAAACAGTGGAGGACATTTGGCGACGCCGGTTATTTGTTCTATTTCAATCTGATTAAGGCTAATTCTACCTTCAATGGAATCCAGCATGTTTTTTAGCGAATAATTTTTGTAGAATTTATGTTGAACTCGTTCAGCAAAGATATTATGACCAATGGTACGACTCTTTGTTGAATTTAACCCCTCAGGGGCCATAACTGTTCTTTATCTTTTTTCCGCTTTCTTTCTTAACTTCCTGTTTCTATGAGCATGGGATCCTGTGTGGGAACACACCATGTGCATAGATTCTCCGTTTTCGACAGTCTCTACTAAATAGTCCCTTCTCTTACAGTGCAAGACAGTCTGAATCCCTGAAGGCCTGCAATCTTTACCACCATTACAGCTACTAGTACCACCACTACATCTACTAATACCACCACTACATCTACTACTACTAGCCCTACATCTACTACTACGCCTTGCCAAAGTTTACTGCTTGTCGTATCAAACCTCACACCACTGAGTGGATTTCGAGATGCAGACTAATATATGTAGGCTAACGTGTCCTATTGTGTGTACCAGATCTGTACTACCGTCTGATCAAGTCCGTGCCCTACTCCATGGAGGACCAGAGCGACGCCACCAACCGCGTCCTCTACAGCCTCCTACTCGATCAGCTGCTCGACCTGCACAACGGACATGAAATTCCCCTCTCACCGCAGGATCACCGACTCCTCCCCCAGCTGCTGAGGAAGAGGCACGAGCACAAGGGCGGCTGTTTTGCTGAGTACTTCGTTGGTGAGTCTTCCTTCAAATTGTGTACTTACAGCGCTGGCTGATGAGTGAGACAGTCATGGATCTTCTCATCCTCTTGGTTCTTTACTCGTGCTAGGTACCCATTTTTTTCTCAAAAAAATAAAGAGGCATGATCTCGATAAAAATTTTGAAATTCTTGGCTTCCATTTACAATTATTTCGGATGTTACGCTTTGTTTTGACCGTTTCTGTGCCGCGGTTTTACTTTACAACTACTATTTACGAAAATTTTTTATCATATAGTTTCAATATAGAGTAACGCGTCGATAACTTCCTGATTCGCTCTTTAAATAATCTCAACTCTTTCGTAAGACATATCCATCCATTGTCGTTTTCTTGCCGTCACTCAATGAGTAGTGAACGTATTTCTATGTAGCACTAATTTAGTGGTGTATTTCAGAAAGTGAAGAGGAAGTGCCTAAATGGCGCTGTCTTGTGAAGGCTTCTTCGAGCACCAAACTCCTGCTGACTCTACTGCCTGCCTCCTACCACGACCTCAAACTCCTACTTCTTCATCGCTCCAACCTGACCCCCGACTGCACCAACCCCGCCGTTCGTCTTGTGTCGCCCTACGAGGACTTCCTCAAGCTGGAGAAAGAAGCCAGCCAAGAGTCCTCGGACCGTTCCGAATTGCTGCTGCTACATAGAGGGTCTACCGAGAGCAACAGCAGTTCAGTGTTGGTCTCCGCACAGTCCATGAGCCAGCGGTCTTCGACGCTGTCGTCGTCAGGGCAGTACAGCGGTCGGCACCAAGTTGGCTTGGGGTCGTCTAGCTCTGGTGTTACTAGCGGCTCTCTGCACCATCACCACCTCATGCCTCACCAGCAAAGTCTTCCTCCGTCTCCTCGACCTTCGTCATCTCTTACCATCTCCAAGATGCCATCTGACGGCATCGTGCCTTCCGTTTCCCACCAGCATCTCCCTGTGAGGACGCGCTTTAAATCTGGCCCGTCGCACCCTCATCACACACAAAAGTCTCAGCTCTCGTCTGGCTCCAACAAAGAAGGCTTCAATAGAGCGAGGGCAAGTTCATTCCACGGTCGCCGCGAGAGGTCTGGTGCGTATTCCGGAAATACTTCACTTCTAGTAATGCACTATTAGGTCGTTTTGCACTTTTTTGTTGTTTACACATATGAAAGAAGTCCAGTCTAATGCATGAAAAGCAAAATATTTAATTACTTGGTAATTGCTCTACTTCGTATCAAGTTATGATTTTGGATGCAAAACTGAACGGGACACTCAATTAACCTTTTAATTCAACTCACAAATATTATAGGGTTACTAGCAAAACTTGTGTACGTTTAGCTTTAAAGATCTTCGAGCGCTGGCAAAGATTTGACATTCATACTTTAATTAGGCAACATTTCCTGAACGATGGCTCGTGTGCTGGGTTTAAACTTGAGCAAATGCTACTCGCAGTTTACCGCATATTTATAATTTGTGCAATTTGAGCAGGTTCTCTGAGCCAGTGGCTGCGGGGCGGTGAGCGATGTCGCCGGGGCTCTGTGGGGGAAGGTTCAGATGGTCGTTCTCCCCAGGTCCCTCACGGAGGTCAAATGTCCCCCATCTGCCACAACCCTCACTGCCATCACTCCTTACATCTCCGCCACTCGAACATGGCCAAGCAACAGTCTCAGCAACAGGTGCCGTATCACGTGCAGGTAGCGAAGCAGCACTCCGCTCCTTCTGCTGAGAAGTCTCGCAAGCGCTACGTGTCCATGCCCATGAAGTCTCTGCCAGCCGGGGGCGGAGGCGCGTCTCCCAGCCCCCACGACCTGCACTGCAGGAGCATGTCTGCCAGTGTGTCCACTGAAGCGCTGCACGGCGCCGCAACTTCAGTCGCTACCGAGAAAATGGCCTCGAATTCTTCTTCAGGCCGTACAGGAGAGGCTGGTGGAAGCGACCGCACTGGAGGATGTCCTGAGAAGTCGTCCAGTCACAGGCCTTTCCTTGGGGCGCTCACGCTCCCCATTTACCTTTACGACTGTCGTCTGGACATCATCATCTCTCAGTTGGTGCACCGGTGAGACAAGTCAGCTAATATTTTTTATTCGCTTCCAACTGTCTTATATTCTCTCATCTTGTCTCTTTATTTTCTTTCAACGTTAAATTTCATCTCTTGGAGTGAACGATTTGTAGCGGTTTCCTTAAATTGGACGAGTATTTATGTATGAGGGAATTTTTTGTTTAGGCATTGTTCATTCGACGCGTTTCTGTTCGTAAAACCTAAAACATAATACAATGAGTAACTACAGGATGAGCTGAGTGACACGTTCATGAAATCAGCGACGGGTCCATGAGGGGAATGACTCGTTCATGAGGCTAGTGAAAAGTTTGAAGTGCAGTAAATTTTCAAGCCTGCTTAGATGCTACCCTAGCTGCCCTCGTATATTAAATTCAGAAATAGATGCTGTTGGGGCACTCATACGTTGTGGAGGTTTGTAGTGCTTAGCTGTGCTTGTGATGTGGACTATTCGCTGCGTCCCATGATACAACTCTAGCAGATAAATCTTGAAAAAATTTCGTAGGTTGCTAAATTTTGAATTTTGAAAAAGTTAACCCGAGAAAATTTTGAGCTGATAGCAGCAACAGTTACGTAATAATGTTCCAAAACTGATGATAGACGAGGGAAAAATCTAAAACTTTTCCAGGTGATAGTGAATGAAACGAAATGTATTCAATAATGGACTTAAGGTGTTGAGCGCCGCTGATGAAAGGATAGAGTCGAGTGTACGTTATTTAAGAAAGAAAAGGTACCGGGCATGGTGTACTTGAATATGGCTTTGGAATAAAATGGACTATGAAGGAGTTTTGGAAGAATTTTTCATGATAATTCACAATTGAACCAGTTTTGAAAGGTTCGAAACTCGAGGGCTTAGTGTGTCTTGGAGGAAAAGAATTACGTCTAGGTGAGAAACTTCAGTATAAACGGAACATGATGAGGATGCAGACTACCATAGAGAGCTGCTCAGTAAGTCGTCAGGCCGATGGAACTTTTCTTGCGTCTAGGTCTCTCTCTTCGTGTACGTGGTTGAGAGAGGGACCAATAAACCAGCGACAATCGAAGGAAACATCATTGCGATGTGCATCATTTAGACGAGACGCTGCCTCGCACGGCCAGGAAGCAAGTACTGTCATGGCCAACAAGATTGAAACTTTTAATTATTTCTTAGTTTTACATTTCAGATATGACATTACTTAAAGCTCAACGTTGTGATAGTTGCTCTCCTAAAATAGGATTTAATATGCAAAGAGATGGTGAAAAAGAAATTAGCATTAAGAGCCACTGTTTATAGAATTTTAAAACAAGTAGAAGATGCAGGTAATACCAATGGGAAAACATCACTTGAAAGTCCAAAAGTATCCAGTAGCGACAAGATCGGGTTTTAGTTAGGCCTCAACTGAAAAATCGCACGATCACAAGCCTTGAGCCTGCCGACCAATTGTAAAAACCTGGAGTGATGCCGCCTCGACTCGCGCTGGGAGACCATTGTTTTTTTTAAAAGGAACTCAAGTCTAGAAGAGCTGAGAATAAACCTCTTTCGTGCGAAAGAATATGCCGGAAAAATTGCATTTTGTTGAAAATATGAAAAATGGTCTGTTGAAAACTGGAATAGTGTAATTTATTCTGATGAGGCTCCCTTTCACGTATTGGGAGGGTCAACGAAATGTCTTGCTCGAAGAAGGTAGGGGAAGGTGTCACTAAGCCTGCGTCATTCCCTCTGTGAAGCATCCAGGCACACTCCATGTATGGTGCTGCTTTCCGTCCAAAGGAACAGGTGCTGTGACATTATTGTCACAAAACACCTCCACGGACTCGCATGGTACCAGGCTGTGCTGCAGGAACGTCTCGTTTCAGCTGCTCGAGACCTATTCGACGATGATTTTTTGCAACATGGTAGAGCACCGTACCACAAGGGCAAATTATGAAAAAGTTCTTAGGTAATAGAAACATCTAAATTTTAGGATTTTGGTATGTGTATTCGCCATAGTTGAAGCTTATGGAATTTTTTTTAGAACAGTTATCAAAAATGTCATTATTGAGAATAAACCATCGAATTTGGAAGCACCTAAAATAATGAATCAACGAGAATCGTCAAGCATAAGCGGCGAAATAATTAAAAATCTTACTTCAAGCATGCCAAAACGGATTGAAAAAGTAGGAAGAAGAGACGTCGCTGTAAATATCAAGAGATTTCATACTTTTTTGTTTTATTTCTTTCGTCTTTTGATAATTAATTTGTCATTGGTTGTCAATTTGTACTTTGTCGTCCTTCACTCAATGCTACGAAAGTATCGAACGACACATGTCTTCAAGTCCGCATGAATGATTTTAATGGCAAGCACATTATACCTGTCTCCATCATTTTGGCGATGACTGTATGCGCCAGTGTTTGGCTGGACTAATGCTAGTTAGAATGGGCTGTTGTGCTAGCATTACAGTGGGAGTGAGAACGATGCAATATTCTTGGGATCCTTTCATTGTTCTTCGAAAGTGAATGTTATTGCAGTAGGTACCGCTGGTTGGAGCTTTCGTTTATTATTTTTCTACAGTAGACTTGGGGTTCTTTTATGTTCCGGATTTTATGATGCAAATGCTGATATTTACGTACGAGTAGATGTCATCATGACGCTTCAAATTCAGTTGTGAACTGCCTCGCAACGCAGGTTATGAAGCCTTAATCCTTAGTTTTGAAAGAGAGAAATTATCTTCATAATGCAAGGGATATTGATTCATCCTGATGACATACATCGATGAAAACTGGTAGTTTCTTCACATTCCTTTTTTTTTAAATATTGTGAAGCCATCTAATAGGGTGGCGGTAATGTTGCTTGAGTGCATCATAAAACATGAACGTCTAAATTTTGGGAGAAGAAAGTACACCAGTACCTGGAACATTTATTTTCCTAGTTGATAGTTAATGCAGATGCTGTAAAATTCCAGTACATTTTAGACTCTTACAGTTGTCTGATTGTGATCAATTTTTCTATCCATTCAAATTCGTCCATTTTTTAGCACTTCTCTGACACTTGCCTCCTCATTTCAGGAGTAAGACACGGAACACCCTGAAGGACATCTTCAAGGACTTCACGCTCCACACGGAGACCATTCCTACGACAGAGCGCGTGTCGCGGTCTGGCAAGAAGGAGGGCGACAGGGACGAGTCCTACTACTCTGAGCGACATTTCATGCCTGCTGGGGACGAGAGCGAGGACCGCTGCTCAGACGCTCCTTCAGGAGCTGCTGGGCTCGCAGGTTCAAAAGGCAACGAAGCGAATGGCGCTGCCTCAGACTCTATTGGAGGTGCCGTGGACACCATTGAGTCCATCATAACAGCTGGGGGCACTGGTGTTGGCGCCACTGTGAGTAGTGGTGAGACCACCAAAGGTAACAGCAGGGTCAGCAATAGTACTGGAGGCCCCCACGGTCTCTCTAAGATGGCGGCCAGAGGAGGGGACCAAAACAACAGTCGCGGCAGCTCCTGCTTCATGACGGCCCACGAGGCGTCGAGGCAGCGACACGCCTGCGAGGACGCCGACCAGCGCGGTAAGCTATGCTCTCTTTGGCTGTTTGGGTCGGCTCGTTCATTTCACTAATTTCCGGACTTCCGGATTCTCAACACTTTCCTTGCGACCTGCGCCACCGGTGGCTCATTTTACCCTTGGAAAAAAGTATCATTGCATGGAAGTGGCAACCCTTTAGCACTGTAATTTTTTCAATGAGAATGGTGCTAGCGTTGTACTAAATGCTAGTTGTACCTTATGTATATTTAGCATAAAACTGCTGCTAGCTTTGTCCGAAACGCTAGGGGCTGCCTCAACATTCGCAGTAAGACAGCAGCTTGTTTCGTTCGAAATGCTTGTTGCAGCCTCATGAAACGCCTGTTTAACGGAACGGTGGGTGTTAAAACGTTAAAACTTTAGTGGTAGAGTTGATGAGCATTTTTTGTCGCTGGCTACTTTAAAATAGTGAAGAAATTAAATATTGTCTCTTAATATTGGTAGGGAAGATGATATGAGGGTTGGTGCCTTGGTGCCGTTACGGTAGTGAACCGCATCGTATGTATAAATTTCGACGCTTAGGGCTCCCGCTGTCTAGAACAGCGTTTCTGAACCTTTTTATCCCCGCGTAGCCCTTTCATTTATCTACAAGTTAGGTTAAGTATGATGTCTGTACGTCAAAACCCCAGAATATATTATGCGTGTTTAATAACATCACGAATACTTATTTAAATGAAAATTCGAAAGCGCATCAGCTCATCTCGCTTGTTTTTGCGGAACTCTAAGCGAGCTGGTGCAAAAGCTGTAGGTTCCGCTTAACCCCGGTTGAGAAATGCTCGTCTGAAAGAGTACTCGAATTGAAATAATGTTTTGGCTTATGAGGGTTGTCTGAAAGTGTTAGCGTGCAGGTTTTTTAGGTTTGGTGTGTCCTTCTATACGATAGAGCTTTGCTTAACAAAGCTTAAATTTGCTTGCTTAACAGAATAACTTTCGGAAGTCAGGGTTGTTAGTATGACACTGGGCGTTATCTCGCTGTGTTCGTCTTGTCAAAGAACAACGTATATTGCATCTTAGAACAGAAATGTAATTTGCTGACGAAGGTTTGCTTCTGCTGATTCTACGTAGCTTATTAATCATGATTGCCGAGGTAAATAACAGTGATAAAAAATACTCATATTAGTTACATTTCAGGTATTGTAAACTTTTACTTCATTTCCCTCGAAGCTCAATAAGATACAAGATGAGGTAGCCCCCCTTTGAAATAAACGTTTGTATGGAACGGCAGGCGCGGAGACGTCGAGCTCGCTGGTGTGGCTGGCGACGGCGGTGGAAGCGTGTCAGTACCGCTGCTTGGTGGTGTCTAGCTTCGAGGCGCTGCGGGCTGGCCTCAACCTTCACCCTACCGACCTCAACCCTGTGCTCGACCAGTGCCACGAGTCTGTCCACGAGATCGACATCACTGAGTACCTGCATGTGAGTGGGCCATCGCATGCGCGTGCGGTTGAATAAGTGTGCGCGTAATGTTGAATTGTTGCGTCCGGACTGTTCAGTCTGCGTCTTCGTGTGGTGGAGTCTGCGTCCAGGTCACGTGGTGTTGGTAACTGTGGCAAGTGATGCAATCTGCCCCAAAGTCAAAGGCCAACGTAGTAATGTGGAGGTGCTTCAGACTTGTCTCTCTGGCGCCGTGGCTGTGTTGAGAGCGTTTAAATACTTACCGCCTCGACGGGACAGCTGTGAGGCATTGGTTAGGCCAGAGGCAATAGGATTAGGTTAGGTTTGCCTATCTTATGCTGTAGAGACTGGCATCTCTAGGACACACTGTTAGATTGCCTTAGCCCTAGCTAGGCCTTCTGTCGTTCTTCAATTCGTTTCATCGGATTATGCATGTTTTCTTTGCTGATTATTTCTTCTGTTTTCTTCTTTTTCCTTTTTAATTTTCTGTTTTCTTCTTTTTCCTTTTTAATTTTCTGTTTTCTTCTTTTTCCGTTTTAACTTTCTGTTTTCTTCTTTTTCTTTTTTAACTTTCTGTTTCATTCTTTTTCCTTTTTAACTTTCTGTTTGTGTGCGCAGGAAATCCTGTGTGGGGACAAACTTGTGCTCAGATTCCACGTTCCCGACGGTCCTTGCTAAATGGTCCTTGTTTTTGTTCTCTTAAGATTCCTTTGATGTCCTAAACTAATTCTTGACATCTATTGCGGTCTTAAACTAATTCTAGACATCTATTGCGGTCTTAAATAAGGGAGTCTTAAACTACTGTTAGACATCTATTGATGTCTCAAATTAAGGTTTCTGAAACTAATTTAATGCAACTGATGAAAATAATAATTATGATTTGTCGCGACAGCTGGATGAGAAAGACAGTGTTGGGTATAGTTCTGGAGAAGAAGGACTAGAAATTTCCTGTTTCTCCATTTCCTTCTCCATTGTTTTTGAGTGGCTAATGAACAGTCTGCGCGCGTCCTGTCTCCTCAGGAGTAGTAGAGTAAGTATATATTGATCATAGATCGTCAATACGTTTCGTTACTTCTGGGTATGATGAAGTATTTGTTGTAAATAAAGTGCAGTGAACGTTTGTGCTGACATTCCTCCCCTACTCAAGTCGAGCTCAGATTCCAGGGTGCTTTAGCTCCTTCACGAGTATAACATGATATTCTACATTCGTTTTGACTAGCCATTGTTATCCAAGAATTTTGAATTTATGTGACTTCTTCATTTCAACCATCATGTTAACTAGCGGTGAATAGGTACTTCGTGTATTAGGTAAAGTATCCTCAAGAGAGAATATTTGCTCTTCATGAACGATAAATATCCCTTTTGGCTTCTGAAATTTATTCCTTATTTGCAGGCTATTTGCGGTCATCTTCGAGATTTCTCTCTCCGCCTCAAAGAAGAGGAAAAGCAACAACTGCTGCAGAACCACCGATCTCCGACGACCCTTTCACCAGCACACGTGTCCGACCTCGACAACTGGGACAAGCAAGGCACCCTCGAGCAGATGGAGTCTGTGGAGCAGCTTGGTCTTCTCGAGCAGAACTTGGTGCGCAGGACCAACACCCGTGACGAACTGAGCTCTGGGCCTCCCAATTCGAGCGAATTTCAAGGCATGCATCCCAGAACAGGGCAGCATTCTGACAGCGTTCGTGTGCATGCTGAACGTGATCAAGCAAAGCTACTTGCTTCTGTAGACTTGGGGCTGCGTCCTCCCTCCGACAAAGCAGTGTCGTCATCTGACATCAATGTGCCTTCTGGCAAAGGTATAACGCCATCTACTGAGTTGAAATTGATTTTGCGTGATGACTCTAGTAGTGTACGACCAGAACACATTTCTCCTTCTGAAACGAGCGCTGAGAAAAGTCTTGTAAACTCTAAGCTAACGCAGCTCGTGATGACTGATGAACTTGAAAGCAAGTCCCTCGAAACGCTGGTGAGGAGCGAGACTTTGAAGACTGGCCCCCAGAGTGACCCAAAGAAAAGTGAAGGTATTGAGAAGAACAAATCATCTACAGAATCTGGAGGGTCTCAGCCTCGCCCTGTGCTGGAAAGACAAGATTCTTTGCACGATGACCAAACGCTTTCCTTTGACCAGGTAACTACGAAACAACCATAAAGTGTATTTTCAGCTGGCCATTTTTTTGTGCCAGCTATCATGATACTTCTGAAAGTTTCACGCGTGCGTTTTTATATCTGTAGGGAAATATGAAAAGTGACCTTCATGAACTGTGAGTGTGGACATCTATGTATTATTTTCCAAGATACATACTGTTGCTGAAAGCAACCGAACTGATTGAGTGGCAGAGTTGGGTTTGGGCATAAGTAAAAGTGTCATTGTAGTACTGACATATTTTATCCACACAATGAATTTAGCTTTTGCTGCAAGTGTTTTCGGTCTCATTCGTTTTGTTTGCTTGTGCAATAAATTTATGCTTTTATCGGTAAGCAATGTTCTTGGAATTACCACATTTCGATCTTCGATTTTGGTAAATTTAAAAAAAGAACAAGGTTCAGCCGCAACATTTCTATACTATTAATCAATTTTTTTAAACGAACCAGTTAGTGAAATCGAGAACTAAAACTAGTATGTACAATGAATTTTTGTTGAATTTGAGTTAGCAGTAGAAATTTTGTCACTCAACTCAATTTGTATCTCATGCGAGTTTTGGAGTACCCAATTCATAAAGTAACCCTGCGTCTTGTTGCGTGTGCACAGCATCCTGCGGGTGCCAAAATATCGCCCACCAAGTGCAGACCCCCACGCATGTCGCGGCGCAGCACGAGCAACAGCACGAGCACCAGCAGCCTGTTTCCCGTGTGCCTCCTGCAGCAGCACCAGCCCTGCCGCCCACTCCAGTCCTTGCACTCGAGCATCAGGCAGCGCTGCGCAGGCGTTCTCGGCCAGTACTACACGCCTGTGCCCTCCATGCCTGACCATCACTTCTACATGGGGGGTCCCGCCAGCACGTGTGCCGCTTCGAGCACCACCGGCCCCGGGACCTCGCAAGTACGTTCTGCTCCGTGAAGTAATGTTGTTTTGTAGCTTATATTTGTCTTGCCTGCCAACTCAAGGGTCTCTGTTCACAGGCGACCGACTTATAACTCTCTCATCGTTCACCTTGGGTGGGCATTTCTGTGGTTGATGTTCAGTGAAAGTCCCAATGCCAACCAGGCACCGTGTTTGTCATGCCGTGCAGATTGCTCTCCTCGCGGGCTCCAACTCATGCATTTGATACCTAGCTGGTGGTTGTTAACGCTCCCTGACTGATGAACTGACTTTGTTTTAAAAGGGTAAATATGAACCCATTTTCTCAAGAGTTTCGACCACTATGTTGTCAAGTTTCAATCAAATCAAGCTTTAATCACCGTGTCGTGCAGTGCTTGTAGTCGTTATTCCGTTATGTTAGAATGCTGAAACTACTGCGATATTCTTTGAGTGGGTGTGACGCAGTTCATTAATAAAATACCTGTTAAATTGAATTTATATTTCTTTTCATGCACTGCGAGAAATGTTTGTCTTTTGTATTGCCATGAATATTTCATTCAATTGCATGAGCAGGGCCTTCACGGAAAAGTACGCAGTTTCACCGCCAAGCGATCTCTGAAGTACCAGGTAGCTACCGCGATGTTATCTCTGTAAAAGCACGTTTTGGCTCCTTTTGATTTGCGGAATCATCGGTTTTTCATTTTTCTGCCTTGCATGGAATTAATGTATATTTATTTCCTTCGTTGCGTGCATGAAGGTAAAAACGTTAATTTGCTTTCCCTGCGTATGCTCTCAGTATACCTTTGGTGTCTCCATTAATGGTTCACTTTGGTTTACTCTATCTTCATTATTGGCCATGTCTACTGTTCCAGTGCATGGAAGTGTTCAATTACTTTTCTTGTTCTGCACAGTTCTCAACTCCATGTTTTTACGAGTGTATTTTAGCTGCTTTTGAAGTATGTCTCTTCACTCCCTTACTCTTGCTCACTCTCCAGTGCACGCGCGTAGTGTTTACCACCGTAATCTTTCTCTCCTGCTATTGGAATTTAGCAATCTTGTCAGCTTTTGTGACGCATTTCTTTTTAGTGTCTCTGAATCGTCTTTTGTTTTATGAGTGCTAGGTATTCCTATTTTTTATACAGTGGAAGGGAGTGGAAGATAGATTTTTAACCTATGTTAATTTTTGTTGCTAAATAACTTGGAAATGTTAATCTAGTTTCCCTACGATCGCCGCAATCACTGAATTTGTGTTAGTTCATTTATATTTCTGTGAAAAAAATGCAATTACCAGGATCATTAAATTGTGTTCATTCCTGATAAATTATTAATGGTGACGATCATTTTGGAAATATTTCGAACCTGTTTGTCATTCTGAACACATTTCCTTAAAGTACTTATAAAATCTTCTCCTGTTAATGTACAAATGTTTTGTTGCTATGACGTGAGGAGCTAAGACAAAATGGTATGCATAAAATTGATAATACCGAGGTACGTAGAAACATTTTTCATAAAAACTGGATGTATTTAAAAATGGAGCTTTCGAGTGAAGTAACATTGATCATCAGTTTCTGAAACGATGATACGTGCAGAGGTCTGCGAGCGGCTGCGGCGGAGGCGACGAAGACGGCGGCAGCGGCAGCTGGACGGCGGTGGGGGACGAGGTGGACAGCACCGTCGGCGAGGACTACGTTGACGGCGACGATGCTCTCGACCCCAGCATTGAGTTCAGATCTGACGTCAGCAGCGTCGGTGGGTTGTGCCGTGAGTGTGGGGAGATGGGTCGTGTGAACTGTGTTACTTGCGTCGTGTCCTGGAGTGTGTGTGTCTTGTGGCGGCGGTACCCCAGTGTGGCCCGGGCCATTTTCAAGATATTCAAGATGTGGGAAGTGCGTGTGGTATGCACTTGTAAATTGTGGAATTTGCATCTTGAAGTGTATCTTGTGCATGTGACGTGTTAATTGCGTTACTGTAAATTGTGTTGAGCTGCCTGCACCACTGTGCCTGCGGGTCTGTTTACCATGAAATGCTGGTTTCCATCGTGTATTGATACTTAATATTACCATTATCGGATGTAGTTTAA
Source organism: Orchestia grillus (assembly GCA_014899125.1). Taxonomy (NCBI): domain Eukaryota; kingdom Metazoa; phylum Arthropoda; class Malacostraca; order Amphipoda; family Talitridae; genus Orchestia; species Orchestia grillus. The sequence goes on along the minus strand of VOMN01077024.1, from coordinate 46,190 downwards.
ACATAGTAATTACGGCAAGGGGGAGTCTGGAAAAACTACGATATCTCCAATAGTAATATTTTATGACTAATATTAAAAGATATTATGGACAATTTAATGCACGTAGACCTCTTCGGTGGCATTCATTAGAAGCTTTTCCTCGTTACCAGATTAATTTCCATACTTAAGACACATATGTGAATGAATAAGGAATACAAGAATTTCTGGCTATTAAAGAAGTGCACTTTATGCTAGTATTGAGACCAAATTCTGAGAACCAGGAAGCCAATGTGCTGGAAGAGTTTGGAGCAGGCACGAATTATAACACGTGTAGCTGTTGCCGCCTTTCCCGTGTTCCGAGCGTTCCTGATTTCTCATTAGAGTCATCAGCGCTGCGCCGAGTATTTAGAACTATATTTTGCATTTCACAGCACCTCGCCGCCTGCACTCCCTCGCCTCGTACCATGATTTTGAAGAGGACAGGTCATCGCTCCTCAGCGAGGGGGTAGCGTCTCCCCCTCTGATGGGGGGCGGGGGAAAGTCTGCGTCGGAAGGCAGTGGCCCCCTGCCCCTCTTCCTGCACCTGACCTGCACCCTGCGCTGCCCTGGCATTGAGCCCATCACCACCCCCATGACGTCCCTGCCCACGTGTCTGCGTGAGTACAATTCTCCTTCAGCTGTCCGTGTCTGCTGCACGTGGTTGTCTTCTCCGTGATCCTGGCTTTGGTAGTCACGGTGTTATAGCTAAATAAACGTGGTAGTGTTGCAGTCAGTAGAGATCTATGTTGATACTCATGTCTATTGTGGAAGTGAAGACATCTCACTTTTGAATATTTTACTTAGATGTGGAGCTTGAGTATGTTAAATCAAGAATATGGTCGAACTTACCGATCGTTTTAAAAAAGTTGTTATTATTGCTAGAATAACTTTAGCAGGATGTGTCACTGAAGCTGTTGCGCCTCTTGATGTTATAATTGCTTGGTTGTAAGTACTGCTGCTTGCGCAGGAGACGTGATCCCCTCGCTGCTGGAGCAGGAGTTGGACTTGCGGGAGTTGCGACTCTCCTTGGATGTGTTGTCCTTGACGCTGCCCCCCTCCCTGGCCACCCCTCTCTTCCCTCACGTGATCCCTTCGTCTGCCTCCGCCAACCTGGCCCACCAGCAGCAGCAAGTGCAGCGACGTCGCCGCAAGAGTTCCAGCGGCGTCTTCTATAGGTACTCAGCTGTGTGCTCCTGTGGTGTGGTTGTTGTGGGTGATGTAGGTGTTTATTTTGTGTAGCTCCTGGAGTTCTTGGTCTTGTCTCTCCCTCTGTGGGTGATGTAGGGCCTCGTTAATTGTTTCAATGTAGGCCCTGGCGTTCTAGATTTTTTATCCGTAGTGTGAATAATGTAGGACCTGTAAGTATTTATTTATATAATGTAGGTTTATTTGTTGTAAGTTTATGTCCGTCTGACGTGAGTGTGTGTGTAGACCAAGCTATTCACTGGTTGTAGACTCGTGCGGTTGAAGTTCTTACCTATTCGTGGCGTGTGTGGTGTTGGGCTTATCTTTTTGACGATGTAGGTTGTCGTGCTATTGTGGCATTTCTTTGCGCTGCACACGCTGAAGGTACATGTCTAAACAAAAAAGTCAAAGCACATCAAGTGGAAACCTCTATGGAACCTTGACAACACGAGTCTAATTTGTCGGAAGTTTTTGGTGGCAAAGCTCCTGACAATTAAGCCGTCGATGAACGCGTTAATGTTTGATCCAAAAGTGTATAACTTGCCAAAGAAGTAGCAGGCCTCTGAACGTAGCACATGAAAAGAAACCAATTTTCTATAATAATTTCTCTAGCGATACATCGGGTGATAAAAAGATGCTTTTTTTTCATCACACTTATTGGGGTATGAAGTACATTACGTGTCCTATGTGCTAATAAGAAAACATACCATTTTTTTAGGAAGCTCAATGTGAAGAACTCTAGCTCAACTTTCTCTGTCTGATACGATTACTTGAACTACACTGCACTCTCTCACGCAAATGCCGTGACGAGTTCGAGTTGCGATTAAAAGAAATGATCAAGGAGGAGCATGCAGAGCAAGGTACTTTGTGCGGTGCAGGTTCAGCGTGTGCTCCTCGTCCTCTCCCCCGCCCTGCTTCCTGCACCGCGGCCCCCTGGGCGAGCGAGAGCCCTGCGACACCCATCACTTCCTGTCGGACCTCGACGAGTCGTGAGTGTCTCTGGCGCCGCGTCCTGTGCCCTCAAAACTTTACAAATGTGCCGTCAAAACTTTACAAATGTGCCCTCAAAACTTTACAAATGTGCCCTCAAAACTTTACAAATGTGCCGTCAAAACTTTACAAATGTGCACATGTTTGTGCGTGACCATTTGTGTTGGTTGCACAGCGATCGATGTCTTCACGTATGACTCTCAGAATTATTAACACTTTTGCTTCCGGAGTGGGTCATATATGGTACACGCGATCATCTAACCTAACCTAATGTAACCAAAGCACTTTCATGTGTTGATACAAATTTTCGAGTTTTCGTCAAATTTGTGTTCATCAATCGAATAAGATAGTTCTGATTAGAAAGAAAATTGATAGAGTAACCAAATTAGTGAAACCAAAATCCTTCATTTTTAAATTCACAGTAGAGATATTTGTCGGCATGTAATTTTACCTGTGTAGAGAATCGTAGTCAAAGTGTTAAACCATTCTTCTTCTCAGCCATAAACATGAAGTTTGTCTGAGCAGGCGGCGATTGTATGTGCATTGGGCCCTGACTTTACGATATTCATTGTTTGAATACATGTGTTAATCTTGGGTGTAGGAAATTTACTTATTTTTTGTGGGGCTATTATGAAAGTGTGTGAATGGTTCCGACGCTTTTTCCTCTATACTCGATACTCCCTTGGCTGGTGACTCACTTTGTAATGTGTAGCGGACGAGGTCCTGAGGCATGGCTTCTGTCACTGGACTCGTCTCTGTATACCTCATAATGTACATAAGCATTAAAACCCTAATTCAAACGCTCATTCTCAAGTTTCTTATTCAATTGTTGTCACCTTTTCAGAAACTCGAGTTTTTCCGTATTTTTTTCTTCTTTTTTTATACAACAGCGAACTAAACTGAATCAAAATTCTTATCTTTTTCTACATAGGTTGCCCTAAAAGCTTGATTGCGTATTTGGGCCCATAAGTAGGGTGTCATATGTAAATTACTTGTGGTGAATAAATGTTTTAAAAAATTTTCTGATTCTCATTATTTATGTATTTTAATTCTTAACTTATGTCATGTAACATTTTATTACTTTGAAGGAATTATGTTTAGATTCTTCGTTACTGATAATTTTCTGTGTCTTCAGAGTGGAGGAAGATCCTATTGATTTGCTGCCCGAAGAGCAACGATTGGCCATCACCAACACCACTCAGCAGGTGCGGTCTAATTTCACTCTGGCAATTGTATGTCATTACATATACGTTATTCCGTTTGGGACTGAATTGTGCGTGGCTTTTGGCGCCCATCCATGCAGTTTTAGTTTATTTTCTGACGAAAGTTTAGTTTGGATGGGCGTCACGTTAACCCTTTACCGACTAAATTATATTTTCAGCGATAAGGCTGCGTTTAACTTTGTACGAAAAACTGGCTTTAGCCTTATGTATATGGTATGTTAGCAATAAGCCTGCATTTAACATCTTACTAAAAAATTAGCAGCGTTCTTATGAAAGTGGATTAGCAAATTCAAATAGACTGTAAAGGATCGACAAAGCCTTACTCTCTCTGAGTTACGAATGTACTAGAGTTAATTCGCGATTTTTGTCGGTGAGTTTACGATGTGCACTGAGTGGTGAATGGGGAGAGATCTGGAGTGTTCATCGTTACTTCAGTGGCAGGACGCAGTTAACGAGGCACTGAAGAGCTTGTTTCATCGAGTTCCTTTCTGAAGTCTCGAAGCTACGTATTCAAAGGAATCCTACTCTTTACACTACCGCGTACTGTAGCTTTTATTGAAAGTTGTACGTTCTTTTAAAACTAGGTGTTTTAAATTCGCTCTAAATTTAAAGTACGCTTTCTTTTAACTGTAGTTGGAATGTATCAAGTGTTTTTTAATTGTAGTTTACATTGAATTTCTGGCTGTATTTAATTTGGGGTGTCTAAAATAGTTGTATCTATGCTGTGGCTGCTAGAGGTAGAAATAATAAAGCCTTTTGGCGGCGCAACTTTGCCTAAAACTTCGAGACTTTCGGCGCGTTATAGACATAGCTACTGAAGCGCTACCAACCCCTCTACTACCACTGCTACTATTATTATTACTACTGCTTCTACCGCTACTTGGCGCAGCTGTCGTGGCTGGTGCTGGACGAGGTGTGCGCCATAGGGCTGCAGGAGCTGCCCCTCACCGAGGCGACGGTGTCCCGTGTGGTGCAGCACGTGCGGCGCTCCCAGCACTGCCCCAATGCCGCCTTCACTGCCGTCCCCCTCGACTTTGTCACTGGCGGCCGTGCTGCGAGGGACGTCTTCACGCAGGTCACACATATTTTACAACGTTTTCTTCTGTTGTGCAACTTGCCTGTTCTAATATTCTTTTTCATGTACCTTGGACGCTTGACGTAGTCAAGTGTTAGATGTTTTGCCAAATAGTGTTGGTGAGTTCACTGTTTGTTTCTTCGGAACCCTCCGACGCGAAGTTAATTTTTTCAATAAGTTATTTGCAGCGTAATGTTCTGGCAATAGGTATAGAATATGGATCTGGCCATCTATTTGTGCCCACAAATTGAATGTTACATTCTGAATTCAGGAAAAAAACGAGATTTTCTAATGTTATTCAAAGCCTCCATTGAGCCATAGAGGATTCTGTTTTTTTTTGCGTTGCTGCTGGTCTTGTATTCGCCGTCTTGTATTCGTGTTTAGCTACACGATCATTTCCAAGGGTGAGAGTAAGGACAGCGTTGCAGATTTCCTTGTTTTTCGGAACTTATCTGTTCTTTCCTTTCGCAGGATTGTTGAGCGATGATCAGTTTAGTGTCAGAAGGCTTCCAACAAACGCTGGAATGTAGTGAACATGAGCTAAATTACTTGTGGCAATTTCAGCGCAAACGTACAGCGATAACATGAATTGTTCTACCAGGCTGTGCAATTAAAAAAAAATACAACAAACTTGGAATGATGAATTGGTGTAGATACTGGAAGAGTAGCGCAATAAACTGGATAATAAACTGCTGGATTATGAAGGATGTGAGGCAGTACTTCAGATCGTACCTCGCTTCAAAAAGTGAGAGAAAACTAAGTCATTTCGTGGCAGGGGGGAGTTGACATTCTGTATAGAACATACATGTATGATCGTTTTACTTCGAACCGTTTGTGCTCAATTTCTGTAGGAGACTACGTATGTGTGCAGAAAAAAAGTATCCATGAAAGTACCAGGACGGTAGTTCTGACTCGGGAATTTTAGAGTTAATTTCTCTTCTGACGTCCTTTATATTTAGCACGTTTTTTGCGTTAGACTACTCCGTAGTTAGGTTGCTCTAGATTTAGGTTCGGTTTCAATTAGGTGGCACATTCTGTTCTGGAGTTAGACTCGAATACGTTTGGCTTCATGTCCATGATCAAATTTCATTCACTTACGCAGACGATAAAAATATTTGTAACCCCTCTCCAATTTAGTTGTTCGTTATTTTTGGGTAGAAAATGACATAGTTCAAGAGATGCGTGGGGCCCTGCCAGACTAAACAGGGCGCTGGTGGCCTAAGATGAAATGTCGGGCCTCATAAGTTATTTTCAGATTCCTACGTCTCACTCTCGGCGACGTTTAAATTTATTTAAAACGTCAATTTGTTGAATTTATTTCCTGTGACTGGAGCTTTTGTCACAAATGAAGCGCTTACATTGGGTGTTTGTGCAGGAGTTTGACCAGCTGAGCGTGTACCAGGGCGAGTATCGCCTTCACAAGCTGGGCCGCCACCACGTCCTCGTGCTGGGCAACCGCCACCGCACCCGCCACCTGGCCTCCCTGGTGCCCCCTCTCGCCCCCCTCACCACTACCACTTCTCTGCACCCTCACAAGTGCGTGCTTTTAGTTGTATTTCTCTTTCATCGTTCCCAGCAGGCGCAGAAACATGTGAAGAGGCAAATGCTACAGACTCTTACTTCTGTATTGACTGCCTGCGCCTTATTCGGCGGTGCTCAGAACTGGCCGCGTGTTGCCTGCCGGTGCTGGAGTTACAACCGTAGCTGGTACTCAATGTAACTTCTAAACCAAAGTTTCTAAAATTGCAATGTTGGACACCCAGGTATTTTAAAGCTATTTTATAAATACATCAATGGGACAGCGAAAAAATTACATTGGGTGTTCGCTATATCTTCAGTTCCACCAGCTCTAACTTTTGTCTTTGGACTTTGAAAAAAAGACACCTCAACGAATACAAGACACCGCAAAAGACTTTGTAATGTTTGGTTAGCTTGTGACTCGCTTGAGAGGAATCCCTCCCAAGCCTACGCGCAGTCCTGCTGGTTTACTGAGGCTCGTTGAGGCGTACGCAGCGCATGGTTTATCTTGCTAAGCCCGTCATCAACATCACGTGCGTTGTTTACTAGTGTTTGTCTCACATCAGAGGTTCTGGCAACTTTCGTTTTTTATCGCGAGTTAGCTTCAATATGTATCTTATTTGGCTTCCCTTTGTCATGACTTATTTTTCTGCACTCTTTGAGTAGGTAATACCATTTCCGTAGTAAATTTTGGATTTTTTTTTTTGTGGTGCAGGTTGTCTCCATCAGACAACAACAACGTGACGCAGCAACTGTCTCCTCAGCACCAAGGAGTTATTTCAGAGAACACTTTTAGATCTGCTGACCTGCAAAAGCTGGGCGAGGAGCCCCTGCACACCACTCCGTCCGCCTTGAGGGCCTGTAGCCCACTGCTGCGTGATACCGAACTCGCCCCATCTTATAGCAAGCGACCGCAGCCCGCACACAAAGAAGCGTCACCCACAAAGCTCAGTCGCAGGGTGTCTTTCCACACGCTAGGTGCGTGCTCTTGCTCTGCCACTTCCATTGATGCTTCTAGTAAAGACTGATTAGCGTAATAGTTATCCAATTATTGGGCTACCATTAGAAAAATTTAAGTTGATATATAGTTTTGATTCATTTTTGTTTGTTGAATTTTTAATGCAGTGCCATGTTTTCATTCTGAACCGAGTAGAATTTAACGATAACATTTGTTGTAGAGACATTCTAACTTACTGATAGCGAAACACGTTCATGATTGTAAATGTCGCTCCTGGATCTAAACTGTTCTGTTTACTCACTTCACTTTCTGGATATGTACTGATTTTTTGTAAGCAGTTTTCTAGCCGGGTGCTTGCATAGGATGGTAAATTATGAGCTCATTGATTTTTTTCCTGTAAAACTTAAAATTGGTGGAAGAGTTTCTCACAAACAAAATAGATGCTCTATTTCTGGGAATAAAAAAAACAGTCATTATATCTGAACCTGAATCAGAAATTGTTGAATCAAAAATTGGTGGAAGAATTTACTTCCGTGAAATATCTACTTCATTTTCCGTAATAGAAGAAGCCAAAACGTTTGAGCATGAGTCAAGAGTGTAAACTTTGCATGGTTCGCAGACGCAGAAGAGAGCCAGGATGAGCTGGAGCCAGGCAGCGCTGCAGCGGAGAAACTCAAGTGGGCTAAGAGGCGTGAGAGGAAAGAGCGGAGAGACTCAGAGAGGAGGGGTTCCATCTCCACTTCCGACTCTGACGGTGATAATGGTGAGATGTTGTGGCTGCAGCGCCAGCACTGCTGACTCTGACGGTGATAATGGTGAGATGTTGTGGCTGCAGCGCCAGCACCGCTGACTCTGACGGTGATAATGTTTATCAGTCTGAAAGCTTCGAGTTAGTACGCTTCCGATTCTGATGATCTACTAAGATGTCAGGGCTCACTGGGCAGAAAATTGAACCCACTCGAAACCTGTTCATAAATTTGCGGCCACTTAAAGTACACCTATTTTATTACGAGTGCCCTGTCATCAGTTACGTTCTAGCTCGTCTTCTGTCACGGTGTAACTTGGAAAAGTTGTTTTGGGAACCTGTGTATTGATCTTTCTTAAATTTCTACTCGTAATATCGTGCTCGTCTAGCTGCTGTGTCTACTCAGCAGGGTCCCACATTTTGCACTCTGTTTATCTCAAGGTTTCTGATGGACGCGTTGTTTTGGTCTTTTTGAAACGAGCTCTAAGTTGCTTCACGGTACATCTTCTCTATCCTACCTAACATGCATTTCGTTAGGATGCGTCGTTCACATTAGCGTTTACTTTTTTCCGATGCTTGACTAAGGATTGTCCTCTTTCCGATTTATGATTCTTGTTCGTAATTTTTTTATATCCCAATATTAATTTTCTTTACATATCATGTATTTTGAATTTTGGGGCGTAAAGTATCGATTCCATTCTCGTTCCCTTTTTTACTATGGTTAATGAGGCACTGATACAGCCCCCATATGCCCACATTCGCAGAGGTGCACCACCGGGCCCCGTACTCCCGCGAGTGCTCTCAGCCGCGCGAAAAGCCCCGAGACAAGGAGCGTTCGAAGCATAGCCGGGAGCGAGCCAGTGCTGCCAGCTCTGGCAAGTCAGGCTTGTCGGTGACGTCAACTGGTCATATTACGGCCACTAGTGGAGCATTCTGTGCAACTACTGGTGGTGTCGTTACTGCCTCTAGTGGAGCGAATCGCGCTCTAACTGTCACTAGTGGAGCCTACAGTGACGCCGCTGTGGAGACTCTGGGCGCACTAGGCACCAGCGGCGGAGACGCATCCTCGGGCGTGGAGTCTTCCGAGCGAGGCGACGTCGTTGACGGCGCGTCCATGTCCCGTCAGTCAGGACCGGAACTGCAGCAGGCAAAGCCCATGAAGCACTCGAGTCTGTTGGATCCTCAACATCAACGATCCAAACTCGACCGCTCTGGCCAGTCGCATACTATCGGTCAGCTATCTCTCAGTCTGTCTGGCCAAGCCGATGCAGGTGTCTGTTACCCAGAACTAGAGCGAGGATCTGTCATAACTTGTGGAGGTGTTCAGCAGCAGGAGTTGTACTTCACTTTAGAAGGGGAGCAAGTCTCGATGACTACCCATGATCCCCACTCGGCAGCTGCTCGGAGGACGCCTTTGCACGCAAGTCGAACTTCATTTCCTCAAGACGTCCAGGGCAACATTAGCCACCCACCTCTTCGCAGGTGCGGTTCATCTAAAATTTCTTTAGGTTTTAATTTGGTCGGTCTTCGCATTTCAATATGAAAAGAAAATATTCGTGGGCTTAATAGAGGTTTGAGTTCATCGAAGATATTTTTCTGCTTTGAAAAGCAAGCTTTTTTGAACGTAGGTGAATGAGACTGTAAAACTTTTACTAAATCCATATTTTAGAAATTGCTCTTCCTTCAAGGGAGGAAGTACCGAATTATTCGCTGGTACTTGTAATGTTTTAAATTTTAAAACAAAGCTAACTCAAGAACGTCACTTGTGCTGATATCTGGAGCTAAATATTGGGATGATAAACCAATAAAACTAGTAAAAATGATAATTGAATGAAGCTTTCTTAGTCTCTGTCTGTGTAGTCTCTGCACTAGCAAATTATGTTACTATTACTACTACTGTCTGTATAGCTGCCTTGAAATTAACGTCAGTTTACGTTATTAGAGTTATGGAAATTTGAGTTTTTCTTCATTGTCAACTTTAAAAGAAAGTTGAATATCAATGTTGAAATTAAGGCAGTTACCGATTGTAATTGTAAAACCATCTTGAAGTAGCTCTCACTGTCCGATATCCATTCATAATCACTACTAATTTTTTTTGAAGGATATCCTATATCGAAATTAAAACCTGACAGGTGGCAATACCGCAGGGCACAACGCATTCGAAGAAGTCAGCAACAGTTACCTCTCTAGAGACTAGCAAGTTGTGATGTAGTGTTGTATTTCTTGGACTTGTTCTTTCCTAGTTATGCTGTCAGAACAGGTATTGGCGTATGTTGAAATGTACGTACTTTTTTGCAGAACGAGCGGTAGCGGTGGCAAAGAGGCTGCGGAGATGGTGAGAAAGAGCGCCAGTTCTGACGAGTGCACCGCAGCGGTGCGCAGGAACGCTGCCAGGTCAGTGGATGGAAGGTTGCGCTGGGAGACGAGCAGATCTTATCGCTCTTTTTACGTGCACATACACGCCTGGGGAATTATTCTCTTAGATTCGTGAGACTCTCACGGAAAAATATTTACCACGAGGGAGTGCGAGATTCACTTTGTTTCATCTTGTATTGATAAATGACACAGCGGTTAAGGTAATGACTCGTTTGTGTCCTCACTTATGCGGAACTTTACAGCCTACAATGCGACAGATATACGAGCTTATTGCTTTGAAACATTGTTTGCAGTGAATCTTGGTTCAACGATTGGCTGTGTGAGCGATGGACTGATAGCTACTTTAAAGTGACAGTAAACTATCTTGTTCTTGATCATCAAACTTCCTGAACATCGAGTGTGTTAGCTCCACCTAAGCCTAGATGGAGTATTTTGATACCTACTGTGAAGGATGTAAAGCTCAAATGAGCGAAAAGGGTTTTTACAATGATATTTACGACCATTGAACTATTATTTCTGACTGAAAGGTAACTTGTGGTAACTGTGCACTGCATTATGATGATGTAATACTTAAGTTGATACTTGCGATGTAAGACCCTCGGAGCGTTATAGTTTGAGCTGCTTAAGCGCTAGCCATTTTGTGTTTACTACTTCTCCAACTAGGCCTTCTGTTGCCGTCCTTGCCCTCAAGCTCATTTTTCTACTCAATTCGAAATTATTTTTCTCGACTATAACTGATCAACTAGGAGTTGCAGACACTGTTTTTATTATTTACTAATTCAATTTATGCAAAGTACTATCTGCACACACCTGTAAAGGTACTCTTTTATTTTTATTGTAGAAAGTGGTAGCTATGCTGAATTTAAATTTATACTTCCTTCAAAGTGTGTCTCGAATGTGGTTATGACGGCAAGGGTGGATTGTGTGTTCCTTTGTGACTCTCATAATTGTTCTTAGACTTCATTTTTCACAATTATTTTTTCTTTTTTCTTGCATACAAGTATTTCAAAGATATTTTTCTCATGTGTATGTCCCCTCAGGGAACATAGCATAGGCCATAAACAATATGGTTAGGTTGTTAGGTTTGTCTATGTTATGCTATGGAGACTAACGTCTTCAGGGGGACACTGTTAGATTACCTCAGCTTCAGCTAAGCCATCGGAACTTCTATCTTTCGTGCCCACTGTGTTTCTTTCCATTTTCATGCCTTATTCGCTGATTGTACTTTATTTTTACCTCCTCTTCTTTCTTAACTTTCGGTTTCTATGTGCAAGGAATCTTGTGTGGGAACGCACCTGCGCATAGGTTCCACATTTTCAAAAATTCATACTAAATGGTCCCTTCTTTTCGCTCTTTTGAGATCGCATACAATGTGGCTAGGGAGCTTTTAACTGGATAATAAAATAAATACTCCCTTTTCATTTTTCCTTGCATTCCATTTTGTTCGGACTCTACTATAGCTTCTTGTCGTATTTTTCATTTACTATTCGGCGAGGAAATGGTTAGAGTGTGAATGGCGTTGCTTGACTTAGGTCTTCTCTCACGTTGGTGGATCTTCAGAATTTCAGCTCTCATCTGAAACTTCTATGCTCACTTTACATTTCTTCGACTGACTGATGAAAATCTTCACTCGGAGCTCGAATGGTGTACTCTGACATATAACGACGCATTATATAAGATGGAGCATACGGCGGGACACCCACATCCATAATATTCTGGCTGTTCATTCCAGCGACTCCACGACGGCACCGACGCTGAGCAGACGGCGGCACTTCTCGGCCACCGCCCTGGAGACCTGCCCTCCTCCTCCTGCTGCTGCTGGTGCTGCTGGTGGTGGTGGGTGGCCATATTGAATTTAAGAAATTCAATTCCCGCTGATACATACCTATGTATACTTGTGCATTATGGCTAGACGGAAATTGACAATTTATTTTTCAAATGTATAAGAAAGGATAATCAAGACAGAGTACTATTTAGTCTAAGCGTCCGGTTATATCTTATCTTGATTATCTTTTCTTATAATTTTGAAAAATGAACTCCTCAAGACGTCCACTATTCACGCTGCTGAGAAATGGACAAGCTTTTATGTTGAATTTGTTTATTCTCAGTCAGAGCATGCTGGCGGAAATGCCACTCATGAATGAAAAATTTATCGTCTACTGTAAATGGCGATTACTTTCTTGGTGCTATTATGGATTGATTTTTACTCTCATTTGGTGGGTTTGTTTGTAGGGTGATCGATCACCAAGTTGTGCTTCATTTATGCTTCATTTTAAGTATCAGTACTTTTAAATTATTTTTTCCTGTGTCAACCTTGGTGTTTATGAGGTTGTAAAACGATGTTCTGAATAAATGAAAAATTAGTTCTATTGTTGAAATTCTACAATCTAAATGTGTAGTCATCAAATGAGGGATCTTCTCCACAATAACTTGGCTTATGCCAAACTTGGTCTATGTCATGTATTTACTGAGGAATAGATTTTGTGTACATATTTTACAAATTTGCCAAGTTTATGGATATGGAGACGATTCGAAATACTAACATTGGTATGGCATTGCTAGCATCTTTGATCCTAGTGATACAATCTACCATTGGTAGATTGTGTCAAATAACAAGCGACCTCAAACAAGCACTGAATCGACAAAGATGCTCCTTGTTTGAAATTTCATAATTGATGCGTTGTTATCTCGTGTGGATTCCTGGTCTCCAGGCGAGAGTGCCACGCGGCACAAGCAGGACGTGTGCCATGCGATGACCTCGTCCAACGCTGCTGCAGGACTTGCCTCTGACGTGTCGTCCTTACTGGAATCGGGCCAAACGACGGACATTGGGTGCGAGGGCGACATCAGCGAGTCTGACGACTGCGCCGATTGGTTGCAGGAGTTTGAGACTGCGCAGCCCTGTTTGCCCAGGTTCTGGCTCATCCTGCATGTTGGCGAACGCTGCGTCACCGTCTACTTCCACTGTAGGTATGTTTATTTCAATGCCTTCCCACTTCGCGACTCCGTACCCTGCTCCGCATCGACACGTCATAAAGGGGTTTTTGGGCTTGGTGACCCATCGTGATAACTAGAGCTTCACTAGTCTGCAGCAGAGTCCTTAGTGCAGTACGAGAAATTACTTTCTTGTCCACTGTTTTGCTTTCAGCCCGATGAACATAACTACTGCTGTCCTTAGTGCACCTTAATTTTTTCGATTTCCTTAATGCTCTTTAATTTCCTCATTGTATTTTAATATCCTTGGTGTTCATTAACTTCCTCGATGAGCGCAATATGCAGACGCGTTGTGTATCCTCGGCTTGAGTTTCACTTCAACTCGCGCCAGATAATAACGATGCAAGCTTACGTTACGATGTGCATGTATGGATGCAAGCTCAGTGTTGACCTCAGTTATGGTCGTCCATGGTGGCTTGTGGATTTTGACCATTTGAACCTTTGCCTTGCAACGCTTCACAATATGCTCAGTCAGTTTGTTACGTGTTAATTTTGCAAAAGGTAGCAAGTTTAGGTAACTTGCTTAACTGAAATTTCAGTAGGAGTTTGTTATTTTAGGGCAATTTATACGTGCAATGTGTTATGTATGCAATTTTTGAGTTTCAGCATCGTAAATTTGCGTTGTTGCAAGAATTTTTTGGTGCTCCTAAGAAATTTTGAAAACTATACCAGACTAAAAACTTTATACGGTGTTTGTTTTTATTATGTTAATCCATTCACTGGCTAACAGCGTGCATTCTCTGTGGGCCATTTCGTGATGTGGACTTAAAACTATAGAAGTTGTAGCCGCTATTCTGACATAGTGTGTCAAATCTTTTAGAAGTTGTGTCGAAGGCTCCTGACGCCCTTTATTGTGATCGTGCAGGCTACCGAGCGACGTGTGCCACTACATGTGTGTGCTGGAGGACACATTGTCACTGGTGAGCGCCCTTGTGCATCATGTGAACCAGTCTCTTCTGCTGCACAGCCTGCACAACACCCGCCTCTGCCACTCCCTCCTCACCCCACCCTCTCCTGGCACGCCATGGGGCGACACCTACATCGTCAACACGGAGGATGACTCCTTGCTTGGTTTGTTGTCATTTAGCTCACGCTTTCTCACATCAATAACGTAAAGTTTTTGTCGATATTGCGGTATATTTGAGGTTTTAGTTTTGACAGCGTATCGTGGTTGAGATCTAGTTTTTGCCCCTCATCTTAGTTATTCTAAGCTCAAGGTACAATAGGACCTTGTGAACCTGCCCTTGCACCTCTTTCCAGCTCAAGACTTGTTTTGTTAAAAGATTATTTGGAGTTTGGCAAATGATGCGCCATCCTGGAGTCCTTTATTTATTTCATTCAAATTTATTTATTTACCGTTATTTACCTATCATGTCCTGGCAATGTTATCTTACTCCAGTAATGCTTGTTACTTCGGCAACCACTCAATCCTTCAGTGTTTGTGTGTGCAGTGACTGCGTGTGACCACCTCAGTGACGTCTATTGTGTGTGCAGCAACTGCGTGTGACCACCTCAGTGACGTCTATTGTGTGTGCACTGACTGTGTGTGACCACCTCAGTGATGCATGTTGTATGTGCAGCGGAAGCGACAGACGACAGCTACAGAGAGGCCAGTCTGCGCCACGAGCCCGGCACCTTCCAGTGCCCCGTCGTCTGGAGCACCAACTTCCCTCTGCACCCGCGACTGAAGGTTAGCCCCTTGGTTCTTTCATGCTCAAGTATATTACAAATTTATAATAGTATTGCCACTCCTTCCTACTCTTGTTAGTATAATGTGTGAGCGAGAGCAGGCGAAGTGCTCTGCCCAAAGATGAATTCTAAGTCTTTTACCATCCAGTTAGTTGTGGTGTATAGCTACTGGTGCTATATTCTGATGAGTATTTATGTATTACAGAATTACGTGAAGACAATTATTTATTTAAAATGTGAGATTAGGTTCTTGGAAATTATGGACTCGTCCCATACTGGAATCCAGCTATGTTCGTGCTAGAACAGTAAAAGGAAGTTTCATTCAATAGGCAATGGCTCTTACCTTTCATGTTCGCTGTCTATCTTTAAACTAGGTATTTCTTGATATTTCAAGCAAAAATATGTCCTTATAGTACATTTGTTCTGGTAATTAATAGTAATGTTGTTGAAATCGTTCGCGCAGTTCATTGAGCTCAACTCCTAAGGGGACATAGGATAGGCCATAGGCAGTAGGGTTAGATTCATCTATCTTATGCTGTGGGAACTAGCATCCCCAGGACGACATTGTTCGGTTATCTCAACTTTAGGTAAGCCTTTGGAACTTCTATCTTTCGTGCTCACTTTGCTTCTTTTAATTTTCATGCCTTCCTCACTGCTGATTCTTTTCTTTCTCTTCCTCCTTAGCTTGTTGTTTCTATGCGTTAGGGATCTTGTGTGGGAACACACCTTGTGCACAGATTCCTCGTTCTCCCAAGTCCATACGTAATGGTCACTTCTTTTTCGGCGCGAAATAGTCTAAGTTACTAAAGCGCTGCTATCACTACTACTACTACTCAAACATTAGTGTGAATATTGTTCAAAAAATTTCAAATGCGAAGGTTTTGGATTTTAAAAGATAATGGTGTATTCTTGGGGAGATGAGCGCGTTTGCGTAGCTTGCATATATCCCGTTAGAAGGGACTCATTTAAGACCAACACGCTTGTACACCATGCCTCCTGCTGCATGTGGAGTGCGGGGCTCCCGCAACCTTAGGGACGACTCATTACTGATTCCTTGCCAGGCGGGGTACGGCACGAAAGGGGGCAGCAAAGGACTGCAGGCCCTGCGCTCCACGCTGAGCATGTTCTCTGTCAACAACCGCACCAACATGTTCGTCTACCAGGACACCTCCGGGCCCAACAATAACGACAACGTCTTCTACCTCAAGTATGTCGACCCTCTCTTCTCACTCGCTCGTTTGACCGGTCGCTTGTTAGTTCTTAGGGTAGGATATGCCATATTGTAAACTTCCTCGCTGAAATTGAACAACCTTATGACATATAAAATGAATTATGATTATTGTAATGAGCTATTACATAGCGTAGCATTTTCTGTGTAGGCTGTCTGAGCTCATCTCGCCCAACACATCCGTTTACGGCAAGCGAGGCTCTAACCCTTCGCATCCGAGCGGGTCCCTCTCAGGCTCCAGCAGCTGTGCCACCGTCACAGGGGGACAAGCCTCTGCCTGCTTCACTGGAGGTAATGTGACCAGCAACATCAGTGGCACCATTATCTCAAACGTTCCTAGCTGTGGCGTCACTAGCAGTGCTGGTGTGAGCAACATGGCCGCTATGACGGCACTTCAACACAACGCTGTTACTGACCTCAACGCGTCAGCTCCACAGTCCTTCTCCAGTGCAGCTGACAGCGTCTACAGTGTTGCCGGCACGTCTTCTGATTTGGCCCGAAGTGACCGTGAAGATGTCACGAAAGCCTCTCCGGGCATGGTGAGGAACTCCTCCAAAGACGAAGAGACCACGTTCCCTCATGGAGCAGATCCTGCTGTGGCTGCCTTCATTTCCACCTCTTCCAACACGGTCACAGGGCTCCCCGACGCTATAACCTCGGCCGCAACAGCGCAGGTTTTGCCGCCGGCGGTCGTCAGTTCAACCGCATCGACAGTTGTCGGAGACCCGAGGACTCGAGTGAGCTCCTTCGGTGAACGCGATGTCATCGTGGAGGGGGTGGCCGCTGCCCATCCTAGCATTCCTGCCCGCTGCTCCGACTCCATCGAGCTCATCGTTCATGGCATTGCGCAGCCAGGTACGCTTCACAGTTAATTTTTTCGTGACGTTGGTCTGTGGCTTACATCACAATTGAATTGTTCGTAATACTCGTCTAGCACAGTAAATCAATTTTACTCTCAGAGGAGATGGAAATGAAAGATTTCTTGACAGTGTCTACTTGCTTATTTTACTATTCTCTTCAATATATGACACATTTTCTGTGTGATGCATAATTATAATACTGTACACTAGTTAATGATGTGTTAGGAATTTAGAACTGGAGAAGGTGCTGGAATTTTTTCATTGGCAATAGAGCAGTTACCTACTGAATTATGAGTATCTTACTGAGTTATGGCAGTTGCGTTTCTGAAATTAGACATTATCTACTGAAATAAGCCAGTTACCTACTGAATTATTAAATTCTTGTTGAATTATAACAGTAACTTGCTTTAAATATGACGGTCACCTACTTAATTACGAGTTTCTTATTAAATTATGACAGTTACTCATTTAATTGACAGTTTACCTCTTGAATTATGATAGCTGCCTATTGAATTGTAACAATTACCTACGTAATTTTTGACACTTCCGTAAGTTTTGACTGGTGCCAGCCTACGTGACTTGGAAGTTACCTACTCAATTATGGCAATTATGTACCTACTGAATTATGCTAATTCCATGCTGAATTATGCTTGTCAGGTACTTAGTTATAGTAATTGCTTAACTATGCTTGTCTCGCATTCAATTCATTGTATCAGCTTCTTCCTATGCTCCTTAAACATTCGTAAATCTTTCCGTAAATAGCTTAGTTGAAAGCGTTATTTTATCATTCGTCTTGATATATTCAACTTGGGAAAGCTGTGTGCGCTACAGTTGTACACACAGGTAACAAAGCCTATTCACTCTTATTTTTGAGCAGAGAATCGTTATTTTCGATGACTGTCAAAGGGGAGGATTTCTAGACTCCTGTTTTTATTTTTTTAACTACTTTTATGCAAGGCGTTGAATGCCCGCACCCGTGCTACAACAAGAATGCTACAAGCGCTTCTCACCTTCTATTCTGTTCCATTTTATTTAGCTTCTCCTCATTCCGTTATCCGGTGCTTCATCCAAAATTAAATTAAAAACACTCCTCTGTGAACGTAGTTACAGTGATCTTCCCTTTCATGTTGCATGAATATACTATGCTCTTCAATGTTGCAGGCCCCAGCATCAGGGAGGAGCTTGTATCCATGCTACAGAAGCGGTTGGACGAAGCCGTGCTGGATGCTGTCTGCGTGATGCTCTGGAACAACCCGCAGTATAAACTACCCGTTGAAGACGTCCACTTCATTCAGCCGCCTAAACAAGATCCTCAACTCACCCTCAAGTGAGTTTTGTCTTCACCGTGGTTAGTGTGCTAATAGGTGTGTGACTAGTATGATAACCCAAATAAGAATTTTATTACACTGTGTCGTCTGTGGTATTCAACATCTTCTTCAGTTAGCTTCTTCCTAGAGTTTGACGAGAAACATGCTTCTCTGTATTAGTGCACTAATTGTTAAAATAATTACGTTATTTTGTTGTTGAAAAAGTAGATAAGAGTTAAGTTGGTTGAAAAAAGGACGAAGAGAATTTGTTCTTTGAATTCTTGATCCATCCCAAGGCCCAAAATTGAAGATTCCTCATTGGAAGTATCATGTGTTATCTTGTTGTCTCGTTGAAAAATTTATAATTATGTCTAGTGCATACAGGGTAGGAATAAAAAGCGAACAATATTTTATTTATCACAAGGTATTGGGTTACAGTGCTATCGTTTTCGGATATGAAAATTTATAAACCATCGCGTAGGTAGCCAGGGACATTTGAGATTTTGAGACTAACACAAAAGGTTAAGTTTTGTTAGTAAATAGACATATTGTGACACACGCGCTTACATACTATAAAAACAATATTAGGAGTTCATTTTCTATAAGTGGTACCTAAACATGAAGTTTTTAGGTTACTACAGCCCTATAGGCTTCCACATTTGAAATACCACAGTATTTTTGTGGTGGTGCGCTTTAGTACCCCAGCGTCTTGAAGGGTTGCTTTACTGCCCGCATATTGCCGTGTTGGGACGGGAGCACCTCTTGGTTTTTGACTATCTGCTGCAAAATTTTTCCGTGCTTGTTAGGACGTGCGAGTGTGAAGCTCTGTTTTTATTACCTTTTTGTGCAAGACTTCAAGAGTTGGAGAACTGATCAACCTCTCCTAGAAATTTTTCCATGACCTTCATCATTTCAGGGGAAATTTTAATGTACTAGTAGCAACATATTGAAAAAATCGAAGAAAATGTTTTCAGAAGTATAGAAAAGTTTGCATGGTGTCAGCTGAGTTATTCATGAAAATAGCCGTTTTTTTAAAAGCAGTAGTTCCCGAAATGCGATGTGCTAACGTTTTATCCCCGTTGTTAGGCTAAGCGTAGGCCCGTGCCCCGGCCAGCAGCTGCAGTCTCTGCTGCTGTACCTGCGCCAGAACATGCAGGCCGCAGACTTCTCCAAGCCCAAGTACTCCGACGTGAGAGCGTCGTCCCACTTCCAGGTGAGGCGTGCGGTCCTTCTACGAGAGCAGCTGTCATCTCTTTTTTGTGGCAATGCTCAAGGTCTCTCGTGTGTACCAAACTCTGAATATATCCACTTTAAATATCGCCTTGAAAATATTTTTCTAATGGAAATCAAAGTCTCGTGGTTTTCACTCGTACTGTAGGTATAATATCAAGTATTCTGTTGTTCAGAGTGTTTAGTATTGCTAGAAGCATTATTAGTGCTACTGTGTTTTTCTCATAGAATGTTCTCTGAAGCATCTATTTTTTCTGTACTACTTCACACTGTACATATTTATTCTTCCAACATTCGATCGTTACTTTTCATTTTACAGGATGTGTGTGCTGGCGAACCGAACATCGAGACAGACGACGACAACGTATTTCTGTTCATCAGTAAACGCATGTCTGG
The DNA here is from genome assembly GCA_014899125.1 of Orchestia grillus. Classification (NCBI taxonomy): domain Eukaryota; kingdom Metazoa; phylum Arthropoda; class Malacostraca; order Amphipoda; family Talitridae; genus Orchestia; species Orchestia grillus. Next base: position 26,398 of record VOMN01077024.1, on the reverse strand, counting down.
AGCGTGTGGCATTGCATGCATCACTATGGCTCTGGAAGACCGCAACTCAGGCTTGCCCCTGCAATTGAAAAATTTAGCCGCTTCTGCTATTGCCAAAGAGAGCGGCGGTACCTCGTCTGCTGCTGGCACCGCTACCTCGAATGCAGCTGATCCAGGGAGCGGCGTGGAGGCAGCCTCCACCGTCCCCTTTAGCTCTGACACGGTCGCAGGTCACACCACCACTGAGACTGTGTCGGCCGCCGTGCTGCTGTCTCAGCATAGATTTGATGTTCTCACCCGCGCGTCTGATCTTTGCATTTCTGAGCCCGGTTCAGGTTGGTTTTCTTACGCTGAATTGGATTTTTTTACTTCAACCGAAATGATGATTTTATTTTGATATATCTACTGCTGTGTAAAATTGTTTATATATGTATGTACTCGTATCGAATGTTGATGAAATCAGTTACCGTACTGTCGTGTTCATATCTGCATGTAGTTGTTGAGAGTATATAAGAATTAATCAATGCTTTCTGTGCGATAAAAAGAGGATTACCAGGAGCACGTTACAAGCACGTATCCTCGCGGCGACGGCCACGGGCCGACTGACTGCGTTGTGCGGTTCCGTGTGTGGACGATCGGTCGCGTGGCGCAGGACGACATGAGTTCAACCCTCCGACAGGTGTGCCGGCACGCCCTGTGGGACCTGCACACGGAGCATCAACTGCTCACCCCCCACCTGCTGCTGTGCAACGCCCTTGCAGACCTCCACAGACCTTCTGCTGGTATAGTTGGTATGGTCTTTTCATCTTATATACTTCTACAAAATATTTTGATATTTTTTACGGATTGATATGCCGTCAATGGTGGTTCATATGTTTTATTGGAAACTTGAAAAAGCGTTTGTATAAATGGGTGTTGTTTCCGTTCAACTTTCGAGAATAATCGAAACTTAATGAAGTACATTTGCGCTCATTTATATAATCAGTGAGCATTGCTGATCATTTAGAACTAGGCTGGCAAAGCTACGATTTATGAAATTGACAGTTGTAAGTTGCCTAGTATGTTCAAATCGTACCGTGAGCCAAACGACGCACCTCACTTACCTCCTTCCCATCAATCGCGAAGGCTGAGGTCTAAATAGGCCATATTCAGTGAGGCAGACGTGGTTGGTACGGTTGATCAATTCGCTAGCTAGCCCATGAAGCCTCTTTAACGATCGTGGTGCCTGTGTACGAGTATACCACAATTTACAAAAAATTGAATTGATTGCTCACTAGAATCTCCTTGTACTGTATGAGTTTAATACGAGTTTAACCGTAATAAATGTTTGACTTACATTCTGCTTTGTAGGTGATTTAATTTTACACGGTGTACATGTGAGAGGATTTTGACAAATTTTGAGTAGGTACTCCTATTACGATCAGTCGGTTTTGGAGCAAATAGTACTCTCGTTAATTGTAATTTGGTATTCTCCACTGTATAGAGGGAATAAAATTTTGCTGTCATTTTCATATCTGTTGTATATATGTTGTTCATTTTGATTCTGTGGCTAATATTTTTTATTACTGTTAAACCCTTCATTCTTCTTATTTTATGTCTCGTATTTTTGTTATGAATTTAGTTGCTTTTTTGATTTTGTACTTTGCATCAACAGCAGACGACCCCAGCGGGGGCACAGGAGCTGCGGCTTACCTCCTCCCCTCGACGCCTCGCAGCCGACTGATGAGTGCTCCACCCGCTGCCCTGGTGAGATGGAACACTTTTCATGGTCCAACATTGTTGAACCCAATCGAGTGGTAAAATATTCTGTTCTTAAAATAATAGCCATTCCTTACTTTGTAGTTTGAAAATGCCCATTCATGTTCATCTTGAAATTTACAGTTCTAAGTTGAATGTATACCACTTTCAAGCGTCACTGGAGGTGCAACTCTCTCTTTATTCTCATCACTCAAGTATGTTAATGCGAACTGTTGCAGTGCTATCACATTCTCTGAACATGGCTTACCTAACGTTTTCGTTGCACGTTTGGCCCGAGAAGGCAGTGGATCAGTAACGATTTCCAGGGTTTGAGAAGTTCTCATTTTTCGCAATTTTGTGTGTTAACTCGGATCTTTTGAGCCTCACCTGTGGAAACACGCTAAGCAGGAACGCGCTCAAGTGCAAGGAGTTGACGAGTAACTTCACGTCTGCAGCTGCGCTAGTTTTGCCCATTTGCTAATTTCGTTGCTAACATTCGTTGCTAATTTTGAATTGCTTTCATTATTGTGTTGAAAGCCACGAACAGTTTCTATAGCACCTCAAAAATATGTCTAAGTTTTATTTCCGATATAAAATGGTATTAGAAAAAAAGCGGGAGCCACAATAGAAATGTTCGCTGAACAGATTTTTACTCTACCATAACCGCTGTCTCATCCAAGCCTTGGAGTACTCATGGCAGCGTAGACATTCTCTGAGCTCTAACTCCCCAATGATCTGGACGTAGTCGTCAAGAAAATTTTGTGTCTAGAGAGCACAACAGAAATGAACAATGAGGCGAACTGTGCCACGAACATTCATTCGAGTTTGTTACTTGCTCGCGCGTAGAAAAGCGTCAAAGTCGTCGTGTCACCTTTTGTATGAATAATTCAGTTGAAGCTTAACTTGCTTTATACACAACTTTCTTAATAATGCCATAGGCACTCCTGAATTCAAATAATTCCATCTTCATACCCTTGCGGTCGCGTAATAATATTTATCCTGGGATTTTCCGTGTATGTGGGAGTAGAACAAAGCAACGTGTTCATGTAAGGAACTTTTCAGTTCTCTCTCTCACTCCATCACACCACAGCCCCGAGCGACGCAGTGACACTGCTTGAGCGTTAACGTCTGCTGACGCGGCTTGGTGATGTCCTAAAAAGTTCTATTTTGTATGAGAGTTTTCTGCTTTCTACCTGCGAAAGGGCCTATACATTTGAATCATTCATATTCGAGTGCCTCTGAAGTGTTACGCAGCACTCATTTTCATTCATTGTTTGACATTTACACAAATACACAAATAATATATGTACGTTTGAAGGATGTATACGCGATATGGTTTCTAAGTTACTCCCTCGAATGGATTGTTTTTTAAATTTCGAGTGCGAAAAGTCTTGGTTGTGTAGTATCTCACGAGTCGATTTTCTCCTGAAATATTTGAATATCTCGCGTTACGCCATTTCACGGCGCTCAGTCGGCTCACCCAGCACGCGCGTCTTGACCCCCTCCCCCGCACTGGGCTGGGAGGCGTACGTTGTGTCTGCGCTGGTCTTTGGGTCGACGCCCATCCAACACGCCATTGTGCCATGTATCTCACATTGCTTTTGAATATAGTTCCACTTGCACCTGATCATTTAAATAGTTAGGAAAATGTGTCGAGTTTCAATGGCATCAGTACTCCACGCTTCAAGATTTTAATTTCTTTTAGATTGCATTTTTGTTTGATTGCTGAGCTTGCACTGTATATGTAGGCTAAAGTTTTCTATTTATTCACATTTGTTTTGTGAAATGTTCACTCACTTATTTGATAGAGAGTATACCTACTCATGTTCATAATGAGTGTTTTCTGCGTACTTGTAAATTTGCTTCTCTAGAGCTTCCAAGTTAGTATTAGCGAGTGAAATCGCTCTGTCTCACGAGCGATGTCTTGATGCATTGTCCATATAATGTTGATGCGAGCTGAGGTGTTCAAGATTGGCAGCCAGCCGAGGCTCCTTTGGAAACATTCCTAAATGAAGTTTCATTGTACATTTTGTGCGTGTGCATGATATGCTGTGGGAACGATTGTCGTGTAAGTGAAAGTATTTTTGTTCTTTAAAAAGGTGCAGTAGAGTAGAACCTTCTGTACTGTCCAGACTCCCAGCCGTAGAAGGTGTACAGTGTGACCCACGGTATTAGCTCAGAATTTTTTTTTCCACTGTAACACTTTTTCCTGGTGACAATTGTGTTAGGCCTACCAAACAAATGTATAGAGTATAAGGTAACATTTGTTTACATTTCATATTATTTTCATAGCGAAAGTGGCGCATGATTTAGCTTCTATTGTATTCTAGGTGAACCACGTTAATAGTTTGTTAAGTAAATATGATTACGGGACGTGCTAAAACCGTCGCAGATGCTGAGAAGGCAATTTTCATCTAGGATACTGCCACAAAATCATCTTCTGCTAAAATTATTTTAAATCGCCATGTTAAGACAGTTCAAAGGGTTTTGAGAGATCCTTCACATATGGAGCAGCATTCTGTTAAAGGCTAAATGAAGGTTTTGACAACTCGAGATCTGAGAAAAATGAAGTGGCAACTTGATAAACAACCTGTATGTACAAGTAAAACCATATTCGCTAATGATGGGGCCGAAAATGTGTCGAAATCCACTTGCAACTCTGTTCTTGGTGCAGTGACGATAGTTGGGTCTCCCCCAAAAAACTCCATTTATTTCAAGGCACTCAATGTCGAGACTTCACTTGGAAAAGGCCTATCTGCAGCAAGATATGAAGTATAAACTAATTACAGATGTGACGAGAGTTACCCTAGATAGACCTGACAGATGATCCAGAGGGCAACAGTTTGATGGTGTGGCCAGATTTGAATTGAACTAAATTGAAAATTTCTTATCCATCATAAGCGATAGATTTATGATGATGGTAGCCAATATACTTCCCAACAAGAGTTATTGAATGCTCTAAAACTTGCATCGATATCCATGCCAGCTTCTACAATAAAGAAAGTGACTTGACAAACAATCGTTTTTTTAGGTCATAAAATGAAGAGGGTATTATATTGCATTAATAAATAATCTTCATGTTTAGTAAATTTTGTTAAATTTCAATTTCAATTACTGTACATTCGCGTCTTTAAAAATGTTTGTTAATATGAAATGTTCTTCCTTTTCATAATACTAAATTCACACTGTAGGTCATCTTGGACTAGTATCGTGGGTCAGTAAAAACAGCAGATTTTAAGAAAAACTCTGTGTCTTTCAACATTTAATGTTTGCATTGCAACTAGTTATCTAAAAACTCGCATAGAAGAACGTTCATGAAAATACCTCCTACTGTTCGATGTGCTAATATTTGAAGCTGTATTGGAGTGGACAATTACCGTGGGTCACACTGTACGTTAGAGCATGATTGTTGTAGTCTTCTAGAGTACGATGATTCTTCTTCTATAGTAGTTGGTGTATGGAGTAGATTACTTACGCATGTTTTGAGCAGGTGTGCCATTCTTTCATGTGAATTGTAGGAATGGTGTCCTCAAGTCTACAACTGTGCTTTGTTGCATGAATGTAGCTTCTTGTTTTAGTGCTAATTCGTGTTCCCTCATTTCATGCTGTGTATTTACTGATGTTTGCCATAGCTCACTAATATAGCTTTGTTTGCTAATTATTCTATTAATTATTACTCCTTAGCCTCATTTTCCCTAATACTACACTTCGATATTTTGTTTTCTTTCCTATGGTGAAACCTCGTATTTTGCTTATGCCCCATTATATCGGTCCCTCATTGGTCGGTCGACTCGCAATACTATTGGCCCTCTCAACTCGCAATGCTATTGGCCCTCTCAACTCCAGCCTTCTCGTCCATTGGACCAGGCGTTCCAGCGACGGTTCTCTCTGTTCTCGTCTGGCCGACACGCTCCACAATTGCCTCGGAGGGGCTCCGTAGCCGCCACTACAGGAGCGCCAGGCCCTTCCAAGCTGCCCTACTTTGGTCTCCTCGAGTCGCGGAGAGCGTCCATCCCCTGTGCCTTGCATGAGACGCGACGGGTAACCACGAGCACCCTGTCTTTTTATGGCATTTATGTGGCGGCTTCTGACCATCATTTCTTGCTCAAACAGACCATGATATGAACATCCTTTGTGTGATCTGCAATGTAATACCCTTGGGCCTTCGACGGTGACTATGGCGATCCTGTGACGGCTTCTGGCAGTTATGTGATGGCTTCTGGCAGTGATTTTGTAAGACAAGGAGTTGTTGTCTAATGCCTCTTATTTAATGGCATGACCGTCATCTTACACGTAGGGAGATGTACCTACATCAAAGTCATCTTACACCTGGGGATATACATACATCAAAGTCATCTTATGCGTAGGGGGTATATCTACATCAAAAGCATGTGTGAACGCATTGGGCAAGTCTTCGTGTTGGTATTGTTGAGGTACCCCTGAGTTCAAACATGCTATGCTGTTGTGAATAGAAGTAATTATTTGTCCAAGTAAAAAATTACAGTAGCCATAGATATGTGGCAAATCAATAAATCCTGCTTAGCAAATCCTCGGTTGTGTGATATTGTCTTCCACTAGTGTTGGCAGGGAAATAAAAGCTTGGTTATGAAGTGATTCACTTTATTCTGAATATGTGCTTTTGTCTTGAAGCTGCGTACCAGTGATGATTGATAAGCTCAGTGCTTTAGTTTGTTCTGCTGGATTTCATGGTTGGCTGTACTGAAATAATCTCGGCTATTGGTTGTAATCATAGTCTTTCATGCAGCTGTAAGATTGTACTGACACTTCTGCGAAAACTGCAAGGCTGAAATTGTGTATTCGTATGCCTGCATTTTGTTTGGAGTTACGTTTTTGGGAAGTGGGCTGAATGAATCCGTCCACGTGAACTCGTGCAAGGTCTGGACCCTTGACTTAGTGCTGCAGCTGTTGCAGCTGCTCCCCGAGTATTTCATGGGTAGCTGTTCTGCTTTTTCTTTTGTCATGATAGCGACTCAATGTTAGCCTCGACTACCAGCATTAGTGCCTGTTATTTTCATTTTAGAGTCCTTATTTTTAATGTTAGGTTGTCCGTACAAATCTTGTGTACTTTCTTCATCTGACTCAGGACATTGATGTGTATTTTAATTCAATAGCATTTACATGACACTTGAGCCATCCTCTGCTCTATTGATTGCATCTCGAAATGTGCTTGAGTCGGCCGACAAATTTTTATCATGTCTAGTCAATCTGGAACTTTAAATGCCATGAGAAGATGAATATGTCAGCCTTGTCTATTTACGCTTGAAGTTTACGTGTCCGTTTCTGGAGTAATGGGATGAATATAATATCGATAATAAGCGTTTAACTTGGGATTTAGATTGTTGAAATAAATTGGTCGAGGTAATTTCTGTTGAGGTAGTACTTCCGTTGAGTAAGAATAAGGCTTTTTGAAAGCAATCTGATAATTCACTTGAAATGGAAAATGTATTTCTACGATAATTGTACAAATTTGAACTAGCATAGCTGTCGATGCAAATGAGCTGAGGAATGCTGTACATTCCAGCGTAACTTCTGTTAGTGTTTACGATACCATAGCGCGCCGTGCAGAGGCCTTGCCTTACGCCTCGGCTCTTGTATTAGAGAAATGCCAATTATGTCGAGTCTTCTATTGCGTAGAACATGGACGCGTATTATGTACATAGGAGTAATTCTAAAATTGCTTGCTCTACAGCGTGGCATCTTGGTGAGCAACAGCTTGAGATGTTCTTTAAAAACTAGGTAAATGAAAAATCGTGGGAAAACTAGTGCATCTGTCAGTTATGTATTCGAGGGCTCCAGAGGTTGTTCGGATCGCACGAAAAGTAAACACCTCAAAATTTTAAAATCGAAATTATGGATGCAGCCAACTGCTCAAGCTTACGAGCATATTGCACATTCATTTATCTGTTCATGGTGATCCAAAGAGTTTTTATTGTCAGCAATTTGGAGCCTGGGATTACTCCGGCGCATCAGCTCTCGTGCGCGAAGTGTAGAAACACCGCATCAGTATTTCAGCAAGTTGCGTTTACCGGTGAAAAAGCTGGAGCGGGCAGACCGGGAATCCTCTGCTTTCTGATCGCTGTGGAAAATTAGAGAGAGGGGCATGCTCATGTCGGCCGGCAGCCAAATAATCTTTCAGTTTTAAGGGTGTAACGACTTGAGTGCAAGCAAACGATAAGAGATTGCAAGGTGTTGTAAACTCAGAAATGAGCGTTTTAACTGCAAGATGAAAGGCACGAGTGAGACCAGATTTCCGGTGCTGAAAGAATGATCGTGTTAGCATTGAAGTGCTTATACTTGTCGAGTCTATAAATATGTAGTTATAGAGGGTGTAGAAGTTTGTGTTGACTAGAATAATGCTAGGCAAAGTAAAAGCGTCTGTATGAGCGGTAGTGCGTATGGGCGTGGAATTTAAAGCTTGACCTACAGTGAAAGGAGTATCAACGTAACTGCCAGGTTGTGCGAGTGTTAAAATTACGTGTACACGAAGAAGCTGGAAAATTATGTGAGCGTTAAAATCATGGGTACGTCTCGTAGGGGTCAAAGAAAGAGTTACTTACCAAATTGTTGTTCACTGCGGCTGAGTGCTTCAGTGGTTGAAGGAGTGCGTCGACTCTCCTTCGACCACCGTAATTATGACAGTAATCTTTCAGTAGAAGTTCAGGCTCCAATTGCACTACTCTTCGGCAGCAGGCCCGGAAAGCGGTGGTTGCTCTGAAAGACCGTTCTACTTGTGCGCCGATCGTCCTTTACGCCCGAAATGCCTTCCAGGTGACGACACGGTTCACACATCGGTGTTGACATGGCGTGTGCATAAAAATGCGTGTAGTATGAATATTCACTGCTAGTATACATGCCTAGTGAGTGATTACCGTCTTGCACACTACATGTAATTGCATATGATTTTCTTCCGAGTGAATCTTCGGTATTTGCGTCTCCGTATTCGTTTTGTTATTCTTTTAGACAAATGCTCACTCCAGCTTTTGAGACACTATATCCGATTGGTTCCACATCACTGTTGTATTTTCGTTTAAATACGTCAGTTCAAATATGGGTGCTGATTTACGTTTCATTTTTTCTTCATTTTAACAACCGTAGGAGTTCGTGGAATGAATCAGTTGAACTTCTTAACACTGTAGTGCCCATTAAACTTGCATGGTCAGGAGAAATAAATATAAGCTGTTGAATGCTCTTCAGCGTAATTTTAGCCACAATAGAGCCTCATGAACATTTCTGTGGCTGTGGTTTAACCACGGCGGATGTGGTAAGGCGCCTCGCAGTACTAGCATGAGAAAGTTACCATGTACCTGTGCTGTACCGCTTTATTTCTGTATTTCCTGAAATATGTACAACATGTGATTTATAGCTCGGAATCCCCTCTTTTGAGTGACCGCCTGTCTCCGATTGCTCGCGTGGACACCTTGGTGTCGCCGCGTACTGACGACAACTTCTAGGCAATTAATCCGAAGCTATTCGCTTCAGAGTCAGCAGCAGTGGTCGCGCTAACAGAATTGAATTTGTCCGTTGAAATTAACCGTTGATGCACAGCGCTGTGCGTCATTTTATTTTGATGAATTGGTCGTATTGCTGTTTTGGTGACACATGACGCTAGTGATGTAGGCTGTCTCTCTTTCTTTGTATGGTTTTGAACTAGCGTAATTCTTACAGGCAACGCGCTAGTGAATGCTAGAAGAGTCTGGAGCCGAAAGCAGAAGTAGAAATATGAAGGTTTTTTTCTAGTATTTATTTATCTCAAAAATATTAATATTATGCCGTGTTTAAATCAATCTATATAAAAATGAAGAGTGATTCTTGAGTTGCCTTTCGCCGTACAATGTTGAATAAAAATTATTTTTGAAAGTGTTTGCTCGTGTGTAAAATTTTTTATTAAATGAGAATTGTTGTGGTGCCCTGCTTGCTGCTTGTGGTTGGCTGCTTGGTACTTTGTCTTATGCTTTTAACCCATCTTAATCGTCAGCTTTCTAACGCACCATTTAAATTTTGTCCTCGGTAGATTTTGATTCCGCTTCCGTTCTTCATTCCTCATTTTCGCATTGTCCATTTAATCTTTTTGAACAGGTTGATACAGATCATTGACATTATTTTTACTTGATTTCTTTTGTGCTTCAATGTTTGTTTCGATTTTAGCTTCCCAGGTAGGTACTCTTCATTCGTCAAACTGTTTTCTTTTCTTCATTTTTTTTCTGACTCGGAGCTTTATTTTTCATTTCTGACGGTAGTTTTTTCCAGCATTTTTCCAGCATTTTACTAGCCTTTGGGAGCTCGCTCACTTTATTGTGCCATCATTATTTATTGGCGTATTTTAGTTACGTTACTTAATCGCAAACTGCGGCGAATGTCGAGGGCGTGAGCGTTTTCTAATGAACACCTTATTATTACACTATTTTCTTTTGGTACACATACCTGATAACGGGTGTCAAGGTCAAATTTTATTCATGGTATCTCGGAATCTTGCTTTCTAGACATGTCTAGGAAGGCTTCCATTTTCAACTACAAGACTGCTGCTAGTTACTTGCAGTCGTGTGAACCTTTAGATTTGTGTTCAGATTACTTAGTGTGCTTTTATTTGCCTTTCCTTTGCTCACTGTGGTAACACCTTTAATTATGCTGTTAGCGCGAGCGTGGCTATGTAGAGATTTATTTCCCTGTCATATAGCCAGGTCATATAGCCTGATTAAACTACTTATCTGGGGTAAGATTACGAGCTGAGATTACTGAAAACCATTAGTTTTATTTATGTTTTCAATTACATGTGGGTACACGCTTTAGTGTTACCGTGGGGTAATGCTGACCCTAGCATGTGAACCGTAGAAGCAAACATTAAAGCTACACTGCGTGCTTGTGCCGAAAATATTTTTTAGGCCTTCATCTTGAGTACATTATATTTCAAGAAGTTGAGTGCTCGAAGAAAACAATCGAATTTTTATTACGAGAAAAAGGAACTTCCAATAGCTTTAAAACCGCTAAGAAGAAAGGACAGTGCTTAAATGATTCATTTTTCTGTTAATGGTTTGAATTTATGTATCTTCAACTACTATCGTTTATTCTTTAAGCAACAATACAAATTTTGAAATCAAAATTTACAAATGATAAATTTCTCTCACCACAGCTTTGGTGTGATCAAATTTCATCCCCCCGGGAAGTTAGTTCGTCTACGTACTTGATTGCCCCAGCACATGCAAATTCTAACTGCGCCAAGTAGTAGCCTTCTCAAATAGAAAATGTTCAGTACTAGTACCACCTGAGTGACTAACAACATAACTTGAATCCTGAGCTCGTATAAATTTATAACAAAATTTACATTGATTCTTGGATACTTTTATCCTCTGAGCCTGTTGGACTGTGCCTGCAATTCCATTCTTCAGGACTCCTTCAATCGTAGCGCTCCCCGAACTCACCCCGAAGCTACTGACGGAGGCGCGTCTGAGGGGCCGATACGTATTCCTCGGAGGTACCCCTCTGTTCCTGGAGGAGGTACGCCTTCATCGTCCTACGCCGCTACGTCTTTGGCCAATGACCTGGACGACGAGAACCTGGACCTGGACGAGGAGGATGAGACTGTGGAAGACGAAGCTAGCGCCGTGGAGAGGGAGATGCTCGAGATGCTCAGCCAAAAAGAGCTTGACGTGCAGTACGCGAGGGTGGTGGTGCCTTGGCTCCAGTTCGGCGCCTCCTTGCATGTGCCCACCGTCCGCAGTTTCAATTACGACCTGCCGAACAGGTGCGCAGCTCCTCTGAGGGTTGGCCTTGCAACATGTAGACTCTAAGCAAATTAAAACTGAACTTCAGTTGCTTATTTTTCGTTTTTTTTTGCTGCGAAGGCACGTGGGCTGCTACCGGACTCGCCCCTGTTCATTCTTTTGTAGATTTTTTCTTATTTGTGTTTTTGCGTAGCTCAAGAGCATAGCGGCTATGTCGCTTGTTCCTTCGTCAACGTAGCTCCTGACTGTAGCTCCTGACTGTAGCTCCTGACTGTAGCTCCTGACTGTAACTCCTGACTGTAACTCCTGACTGTAACTCCTGACTGTAACTCTTGACTGTAACTCTTGACTGTAACTCTTGACTGTAACTCCTGACTGTAGCTCCTGACTCTAGCTCCTGACTCGAGCTCCTGACTCTAGCTCCTGACTCGAGCTCCTGACTCGAGCTCCTGACTCGAGCTCCTGACTCGTGCTCCTGACTCGAGCTCCTGACTGGAGCTCCTGAGTGTCTTCTTAATATGCATTGAGCTATTGATTCTTGCTGTCTACTTCAGGGCCGCCAACTTTTGTTGAACATTCTTTTTTGGTGATAGGATAACCGGAAATTCTCAGCTCCCCTTTTTTTACTTTCTATTTTGTTGTAGGTAGTATGCTGTGTTCCATGTACCCGGGCTTATGGGGTGAGTGTCGTCGATGCTCGTCCTGTGTATTTTATCACTAATTTCGCTTCTCTACGCTGTATAATGATTCAACATTTCAAAATATAACGTTCTGCTAAGATAAGAAGGAATGAACCTTTAATTGAGAGTAAGATGCTGACATCTTCTCTCCTAACTGTACTCCATGGGAGACTGCAGTGAGGAGCTGCGCTGAAATGCCTCTTGTTGATTCAGCAGGAAAAGTTGTTAAAATTTGTTAGAGCTTATCAGGCCTCAATTTTCATTTTTACTTATTTTCAAAGAGGTGGAAATCGAATTATTCGTCGTAATTCTGTTCGAGAGTCATTATTTTTCTTTTTTATTTCCTAACTTACTATGCATTTTATTATTGGTTTCATGTTTTATTTTATGTTGTTCAGCCCTAAGTTGCGAATACGGTTTCTAACTGAACTCCTGTGAGCAGTGGAGGTGTGTGTGCGTTCTTGGAGGAGCTGCAGCGCTGGCTGTCTGTGCACTCTGAGGAGTCCCCACTGACGTGCTACCAACGGTCGTCTTTGGCCGACCTGCGCCGCCAGGTGACGAAGCACGTCAGACGACGTCTGTCATCGTCTCACCGTCAAGCTCGCAGTGACGGCGGCCAGATTCCCCAGCAAAAGAGAGGATCACTGCACGGAAGCTCTCACAAGATGGACAGACTCAAAAAATCAGAGTCGCGTTCAGAGTCACATAGACTCGAAATAGCTGAAGAGTCGAAGATCGAGCCTCGGCGAGACCTGTTCAAAGCGTCTGTTCAACTGACGCGGCGACGGCCTTCAGCAGCCAAAGATCAGCTCCTCTCCTACAAGCGATTCGTTACTTTCGTCACGGACAAGTACGAAAAGAAAGCCATTCGCCCATCGAAAAGCCGTTCTCTCGAGTACACTTACTTGCTTGTCCCTAAATACAAGGTAATATATATGTACTCTACGCATGTGTGTGGTGCGAATAGAGTTTTATATTATATGTATTTTTTTTTGCTTGTCGCAAGTCATTTACTTTTACTTCTCTGCTTGTCCCCAAGTTCAGGGTATGTACATTTACTCCATACTTGTGTGGGGTGTGAACCGAGTTTTATGAATGTCGGTCTTTCCTTTTTTCGTGCAAAATTTTCAGCTTGGCCACTAGTGCACTATTTTAAAGAAATGGTGCAGTAATTAATAGATGTTTTGTAATCTCGTGTTACGATCGTACAAATTTTCTTCAAACTTCTAAGTAACGCTCTTTGGGGCAATTCCTTTAGGTGTACTGTACATGTGGTCCGCACGAATTGGCAGACTTTTCTATGTTTTCTCCTATTTCATGCTACGGGCTTTTGTGTAGTAACTTATTATTTATTTTAGGTTCTTTTTGAGCTGCTATGCTTGCTTTTGTAGAGACCACCAAGGTAATGCAATTTCCTGACCTTCCCTTCATTTTTTGATGTTCATGAGGTCGTGATTAATTTCATCATGCAAATTTACGCGTCTTTCACCTGTACTCTTATGTTGAATAAGATAAAAATGTATTTGAACCTGTTTTCTTGAGAAAATTTTCTGAAAATCTCCTAACAACTATAGTCTTTACATCTTTAATTCGAAAAATATATTTGAATATAATTATTCTATATTCCCTTATAATGATGGATGATTTTCTGTTAGTTTCCCTAGCGGTTGCCCAATTAAAGTTACGCGTGTGCAGGCGAGCACCACGGAGTTCCGTTGTGAGAGCGGCGCCACGGAGGCGTGCTGCGCCCAGCCCGCTCAGGAGTGCCTCCTGTTCGCCCGCAGCCCCCCCAACTCGGCCGCCACCCCACCCGACACCGCCTACAAAGCGCACGGGGATGGTTCGTGACCTATGTTACTTACTCATATTTTTAGTTTCTGAAGAGATGTCTTTTTGGATAAAAGTTGCCTCTTACCATACTGCTTTCTCTGTTGAAATGTTGGTCGACGTGCTGCTGATGTTTTAATTCCCTGTTTTGGGTCCAGTTCCTTCTGCACTCTCATGGCTTTGATGAGAGGTTTCAAAGGCAAATGCTGTGTAAAGTCATGAGGCGTCTAAATTTGATGTTCAACCGTGAGCAATTTCTCTTTTTGCGTATGTTACTATGGATATTTTCAGGGAAAAGATGTTTGTGTATTCGAATTAAAAATTCTGAAAGTATATTTCTTTTATTTACTCATCTAACTGTAATAACGTTTAACTAAGTCTTAAAAGTTTCTGAAAACATTACTTGAATATTCTTCCAATTCTTACTTTTACACATAAATGATTTCTTAATGGAAAATTCTTGTTCGTCATTTTCTGTGATCTGATCAAACCCTTTCTTGTGCACAGGTCATCGTCCGAGTCAGTTGTTTCTCCCAACGCGTCTGCAAGCCAAACAGCAGCAAATTTTTACATGCTCATCCCAGCCTGCTACCGTAACTCCAGTTGTCCCTCCTGCTTCATGTGCTGCACAAACTACCCCAATGCGATCTAGTTCACCAATTCGCTCTCGTGCCAGTCATCCCTGCTACTCCGCCTCACCAGCTGTACCCTCGCGTCCCTACATGCAAGTTCCTCAGCAAAACCTACACCAGTCGCTTCCGAGCGTGACTATGTCTTCCTCCGTCGATGTTTCTAGCGGCACTGGCGGGTTGCCATATTTCCGGCCCCGCCGCGATTCAGCCGGTGCTGGAACCGCAACTCCTTTCATCAGCAACCCTTCCACCAGCAGCATTTCTGCCCATGCGGCAGTAGTTGGTGCTAGTGGCACCAGTAACGTCGTGAATCTGGCTTCGGGCTCTACCTTCGATGGGGGCTTTTCTCAGGCGGACCTGGCTAGCACCGTTATCAGTCGAAGTGGCACTGGAACGCACGAAGAACCGATCAAGTGTCGCTCGGAGAGCAGCGGTAGTGGCACTACGGTGTCGACAGTCACAGAAGCCACGTCGGAGAGCGCTGCACGTTTCATCTTACTGCCTCGTCACACTCTACTTGCTGCCTTCGTCCAGAAGAATCAAGTAAGTGTTTTCTAGGTTTTCTCTCAACTTTGATTTTTTTGCTCGTTGATTTTTCACAGACCCAAATTAATGTCTGTGTGACCCAAATTAATGAACGAGTATTTTTCACGTCCTCGAATTTGTGAAAATACTCTGTTACAATTTAGAATAGCTCAACAGAGTTTTATGTTGACCTTAGCGCTAGGTATATACCACATGCCTACTTCAGCCCTAGTATTTGAGGAGCATTGATTGTTTTTACCTTTATATCTATTTCACTTCCGTTTAGCGTCGCTCGAACATTTCGTATCCAAGAGTGCGTGGAGTGTTGGCCAGCAGGTTCATGTGGGCATGAAAGTCTTTTTTGCCTGCGACCTTTTTCCTGTTTGTTGCCTGCGACCTTTTTCCTGTATGTTGCCTGCGACCTTTTTCCTGTATGTTGCCTGCGATCCTTTTCCTGTTTGAGTGGCGGTAAGCACTTTAGCTTACCAATCGTTCGTATGAGTGTCGCTACGGTCGTGCGTCTATATTTTCCAAATTTTGGACCGGTTCACGTGGTTATCCCTTATATAGGTATTTTTATATAGATTCCACTACATAATAATAGCCCAGTGTTGCGTGGTTGGTTGGTCCGTCCATTTCTCTGGTACGCTTTTAAGGATTTAGGGGGGAGAAAATTCTCGAATTTACTTTTTTGATCAGCGAGACTGTCAGAGCAGGCAGTCCGTATCAGTGGCACTGAAAATATTTTATGTCTGATTTACCGTAAATAAGAGGGTGTTTTAAGAAAATGACCCCTCAGGGGGCATAGGATAGGCCATAGGCAATAGAGGTAGGTTAGTTAGGTTTGTCTATCCTATGCTATGGGGACTAGCGCCCCCAGGGGAGCACCGCTAGGCTACCTCAGCTTTAGATAGGCCTTCGGGACTTCTATCTTTTGTGCCCACTTTGCTTCTTTCCGTTTTCATTCCTTCTTCGCTATTTCTTATTTGTCTTTTCTTCCTCTTCCTTCCTAACTTGCTGTTTCTATGCGCAGGGGATCTTGTGTGGGAACACACCCTGTGCATAGATTCCCCGTTCTCCTAAGTCCATACTAAATGGTCCCTACTCTTTCGGTGCGACATAGTCTTGAGTTGCTGAAGCGCTGCTTTCACTACTACTACTGATACTCATTAAGAAAATGTTATTTATCCACCATTTTTGGTGGAGCGCGTCTTCTGGTATTTATATATATAGGGTACAATGTTATTCAATTCCTACATTAAATGGGACTTGTATGCTTTTGTATGTATTTCACCAAGCTTGATCTCGTGTACTATTTATCTTATATGACGAAATTTCATTAAATGGTCCTCTAAGGCCATCATTGGTGCATTTTTGTGCAATCTAGTCTAGTAGCTTACATCGCGCAACATGCAGTTCTTTCATTCGTGTGTCGTAGGTTGGTGTGCTGTTGTACAACTGGTCCAGAGAGAGTGCTGAGCGCCTCAACGACCACCTCACCCTCATGCTTCAGTGGACCTCAGCCCGCCACGCTCTCCTGTCCTCCATTGCTCTGCAGAAACTCGGTCTTTTCCACGACCAGCCTTTCTGCCGCCTGACTGACGACGACGGCACCTCTGCAAAGTCTACCGGCGACGCTGATACGCGCGCTGCTACTACTTTCTTCAGGGCGAGGTCTAGGGCTTCCATCTTCGAGGCTGATCAGAGAAGTGAGCTTGCGAAGATTTCTAGGCCCAGTAGCGTGTTGGGGACCTCTGCTCCCACTGCCAACAAAGCTGTAGGCGACGACAAGAGCACGGAGAACCCGTTCCTGAACAACGTACAGTTGCTCGAGCGCCTGATCAAGCTGCCGGCGCCGACAAGAGATGTGACAGCCTCCATCATATTGCAACAGAAGGGAGTTCGTCGCGGCAACTCCACTGTGCAGCCTCCCCTCAAGTTCGCTAGCCAGCAACAGCAGCTCAAGTTCATGCACCAACAAAGGTTTGGACCCCAACAACGTCAGCAGCAACAAGACCTTAAGAAAAAGGTGCGTGTTCAGCTCTGTCCACACGTGCATGTCCTTATTTCAATTAGGTCCTTTTCTCAGTTTACTAATTGTTCCTCGGTTTCACATTGCTGAATGACAATTTTATTCTTGAGAAGTTTTGATTGTCGTGTTTATTGAGCACTTTATTTTTCGTGATCATCGATTGACTGAATTATGAAACCTTTCTTCAATGATAATTCTTTTTTGTCTTCCATTTTGTAGAAACGAGAAAGTACCGCGCCGGTATCCTACAGCCTGAGCAACTACGGAGAAGCGTTCATGTGGCGAGGGCATCCGAGTGCCCCGTTGGTTGTGTCGGCAGCACAGGGGGACCCTCTGCAGGCTCATGGCGCTCAGTTCTTAGCTCAGGCTGCCGCCAGAGCTGATAGAGGTAATCCAAGAGCTCTTACTCATGTTATGGAGAGCTCGATAAACGTGCTGAACGATTTCTTCGAATCTAATTATCGTATTGAACGATTTACTTACGTCAAATGAGGTCTTGGAAACAACTGTTGGTTATCGTTTCTAGGTTATAGTAAAACTCCGGCGCCAAGAAACCGACAAGTTTTTTTCCGTCAAATGATTGTCATCGCTCTTTCAAGTTAAAATGTCCCTTTGTGTAGGAGTAAAATATTGGCGCAAGTAAACTAATATAATGTGCCTAATTAAGGTGATTTAATGCAACGTGCTCGGGCTACGGTATTTTCTGTGCAGAAAGTTAAGTTTGCATTGAATGTGATATCTGACATTGACAACACTAGCGAAGTCTCAAGTTTTCACTTTTAAGCTAATTCTTAAACTGCAGTAGTTTCTACCCGAATGCAATTGATTAATACGAAACTTGTAGGCGTTCAGTGAAATGTGAAACAAAATTAGGGTTTTCACTCGTGATTTTCTTGTGAAATTTTTAATATTACCTTTAAATAGATTTCACATACTGATAATGGTCTATTTTAATAGTGCAAAGTTACCAATTTGTGTCATTCCAGTTATACATAATCTTGATTACCGTACCTTGGCAGTTTTTAATTTTAACATTTTAGTGAAATAAACTGAACAGTTTTACGAGACGGGTGTATTCATTGCAGGGGAAAAATTTCTGTGTTCCCTCGCATTTGAAGATTGGCCATTGCTTGTTTCGACACGGCCATTTTGTGGAGAACGTCGAGCTGGAGAATGCCTAGCTTCTCTGAACATGGTCGAGCTAATGCGTCGCCAGTGATGCATAGTCTCGTAATCGCGCTACTTGTACAGCTTTCAAACTTTATAATTAGATCCTAAGATTGAAATAACTAAAGAGTTTTTCTCTTCTTGTAGTTGTTGACTAGTAAGGAGGTTTTCGTTGTCACCAAATGACGTAACGAGGGACAAACGGTATTCGACTGAAAAGCTAATGGAATTTCATTACACTGCTGCTCTGAAATTGTATTGCAATTTCGATAAGTGATAGTTTTTAAAGCCTACCAGCACAGTTTTTTCTTTTCCCTCATTCATTGCCTCTTTTGAGACTTGCGTGAGTGAGATCAGTAAACTCAATAGACAAGGATGTCCATGGCTCAAGGGGATTTTTGAATCCTGTTGTTGAGGATGACTTGTGTGCGAGAAATGTGTTGTCTGCCTGGAGCCGTAGAAATACTGAGTCCATTGTAGCATGAGATGCTGATGTTGCTGACCCCCTCCCTCAGTGGAGGCCCGGGTACGGCTGGGTGAGGTGCTGGTGTGCGCGGGCAGCACGGCCGCCAACAGCCTGCCCCTCCTCGACCACAGGACGCTAGCCCTCGTCCTGCGCCACGCCACCCTGCACCACTTCGTCTACTCGCCCCTCCTCTTCCTGCCCAGGTGCGCTGGCCCGCAGCATCTTATGGGTCCTGTCTTGCTTCTTTGTCTACTCCTGCAGAGTCGGATGCATTGTAGATGCTGATGTATTATCTTTCCGCTTAGTTATTTGCGGTAAATGTTGCTCACTAACTTAATTATTTGCGGGAGAAATTTGCCAGTATAATTTTAAAAAAATGCTCGTTAATTTCTGCACTTCCTCTTACTAGAGGATTTTATTTTATTTTGTTCGTTTCCGGCGCGTACGATGTTTCACGGCATTTTGATCGTTGTAAGTACATGACACACATCCGTGAGTCCCGAATTTGCGACTTGTGAACGTGATGACTTGGTTACAGGTGGCGGGACCTGGTAGCCGCCACTCGGGACCACTCCCTCGCTCCCCCCGCGGGGTCGGAGCCGGACAAGCAGCTCGCCAAGTTCCAGGTGTGTACGTCTGCACTGTTTCAAAGCTTTCTACTGAGAACATAAGGAAGCAAAAAACAAACGTGCTTTCAACTCTCGTGCTCGGCACCGCGGCAGTCTTGAGAAAGAAGGACGTTCACGATGAAATATTATTTCCCAGTGCGCATCGATCACTTTTGCGCTTGCAAAATAGAAACTGTCTTTTTGTTCCGTGGAGCGGTGGGTAGATTGGTACATGTCACGGTGAGCCTGTTATATCATCTTCATAACCCCTAGGTACTCGGATAAAATGTCAGCAAAACTTGGAAATTTTCTTTAAAATTTTATGATCTATTCCGCTAATTTTTGGGTTGTTTGTTACCAGTTTTTCTTAGCATTCGATCGTAAAATGGGCTGACTTGTGCAATTGGCCTCTTGCACGAAATTGTTTCAAATCGCCCGTATTTATTCATGTGCTGTTCGCTCTAGCGTCGCTGGGGGGAGAGAATGGTTGGAACGTTTTGTAGCTAATTTAATGTTTACTTCCTCATTTCTGTTCATATCCATGTAGAGAGCTGCATCAATTTAAATTTTGACCTATCTTTTATGATTACAATATAAGAGAGATACGATAATTCATATTGTGAACTTCACAGACCTATCATTTGAACACGCACTCTAATTATAAATACTATTACAACTATTTTTTTCTTCGTGCTAGAATATGTAAGCATAATTGTTTCTTTCTCGTAGATTTTTATAATTTTACTACCAATTGAACTCTGATTATTCGTGTGCTATTGTCTAATTTGCAATCCCTAGAGGAATCTAGTTAAATATACTAACTTTTCAATTGTTTGTTCCAACTTTTCCGAAGTTAACTCATTTCAAGACCCTAAGCTATGCTAAGATTCTAAATAATTCAAAGATGCCCACTCAGTCTCAGTCACCAATTAAATCATGGATAGTGTTGCCATTACATGGGAAGAGCAGCCCCAATCATTTCATCAGCAAGCACCAATCATTTCATCAGCACTAGAATATAGCAGCAGCAGCTGCAGCACTTGACGCTCCCTCAATATGGGCAGGCGGTAGAGCGCTCCAGGCAGGACTCTGCTCCCTCCCTTCGCCAGTCGCTACGTGAGCTGCGGAGGGGCTCCATCACATCCCTTACCCCTTCACCNCCCCCTCCCGCCCACCACCTCAGCTCCTGTTACTGCTGCTGATCCCCTTAACATCTCAGGTGCTGTACTTTGGTTGCTGTGTGTCACCACTAATGTCCCGTAGTGGAAATATAACCCGTAGTGGAAATATAACTATAGCGGCTTGCTTAATGAGGTCTGGGTAGCCTGGGGGTGAGGTGCTCGACTGCGCTCCGAGCGGTCGCGAGTTCGAGTCCGCCTGGTGTTAGGGTTCTCACTCCACCGAAGTGTAAAACAGGTATCGGCTGATGCTAAGGTAAAGCCTGTGGTAGACTAGCATCCTGTCTAGGGATGATGTAATCGCCTATCTGCTTAATGCTACAGGAACTCGGTATAAGCCCTGGCCCAATGGTCTTAATGGCTACGCAAATGGAACTTGACTTACTTTTAAGTACTGAATAGTGCTCAGTAGCGTGTTCTGTGTCATATTGACAGATAAAGGTACGGCTTCTCGTGCCTTGGACCTGAGTACAGGAAAGATCTACTTATTGAGAAATAGAAGTCTTTAGCCCGTTCTTTTTGGGTCTGTTGAACAATTTGATTTGTGTTCGGAAGCCTCATTCGTCTCTTGAATGGCTGGGTATTGCCAAGGTATGTTACGGTGGTTATTTAGGGGCAATTTATGAGACTAAATGACTCTATGGTCTTTGGAATACGGAGGGGGATTTACTTAATTAGAATGAGGAGCGGGAAACGAGATCGATTGTACCTACTTTCATTGTAGTTCTTGTCCGATGTTAGTATTAGTATTCTTATCTTCATTATTATTCACGAAAAAAAATTCCAATAGCGTAGTCATTTCCATTAGAGCTGAAATTCACTTAGTTTACTTCGGCATTAAAATTATGAAGAGGATAACTGTATTTCCAGGTCGTCGGCGGCACCCAACAGGCAGCAGCGGGGACGACAGGTGGCATCAGCTGCTGTGCACGAGCCTCCTGAAGGAGTACATCCAGTACTTGCAGAGCCACGGCTTCAAGACTCTGCCCAAGCACGCCTCCCTGTCTCCCCATGCTGACGCCGCGGCCGGACAGCAATCGAAGTAAGTTGGGGCCACTGTCGAGTTGCTCGCTCGAGTTACAGTTATTTAGCAATGTCTGCTCTCTGGTATCATTGTCAATTTTCTTGATCTGCGTTAGTCAGGAGTGTCGTCGTTTTCGTCTTCAAGGGTTTGTATAGGATTTCCCACAATGAAAGGTTTCCTCATAAACGAGGCCGCCACAAATAAGGTAGCTCAGCTCGTCAGTGTCTGGGATGCTTCAAGTTGAGTTCTTGGAGTGTCTAAATGTCTGCTGGTTGCGTCATGTCATTATCTAGAATTTGGACGACTTTTGCTCCAGTCACCAAGACTGTATTTTTAGTGCTTGTATTTATTTTCTTAGTGATTTTGGAGTGCATGTTGTGACGTATAATGAGCTCTGAGAGACTAGCTGCTCAGTTCCTCAACTGGAGATATCAGTCTCTGTTTTTTCACCGCTGAGCAACTGATATTACGCCATAAAAGAGCCAATATCTTCACAATTTTTAGGCTGGGGATTTCTATAGACTTTATTTTGGTGTAATCTACGTAGCCCATTGTCCCTCCTGGATGCTACGCACCCATGCGGCTACTGGTCTTAACAGTGAAGTAGACACTAAGTCTTGCACTTTATTGGACCATAACAACTAAGTTTATGTTACGTTACAGGTCGTCCTCCAGCAGCCGCTTGTCAGACGACCTGCCGTCGAGCACGTTCTTGCTGTTGTCGCTGCGCAGCGGCGCGATTGTGCTCAAATTGTTCTTCCAGGAGCCCTTCTTCTGTGCCACCCTCTACACCCTCGACCTGTGCAAGCTGAGACGTAGACCGATTGCTCTCGCGCAGCAGGTTTGCTAATTTTCTTATTTCTAGTTATTCCGTATCATTCCACATTCTTTATTAGTGCTAGTAAACGATGCAGCTCATTTGGGAACTAAATTCAGGACTAGAGTATCTCATTAATGTCGTGTGATCTGCCAAGAATAAGGTACTGTTTTCCACTGCGCCCGGACCGTGTTTCTCTTACGTAGGCGATCACCACATTAGAGCGAGAGTTTAACTCAAACCATCAGTACTTTTGGTCATTTGAACTTGTTTAAGTCAGAAACAATTAATACTTTTAAATAGCTCATATTAAACCGAAATTACTACCCATAAGTGTATAGTTGTGCAAATTAATTTGTTACGGAATTATGGGCAGTTCGAGATTTTTTATTGATACCTCTCTTACTGACTGACAGCACGTGGCGTCAGTTTCTCTAGGCTTCTATACTTTTAAATTTATTTCTCTTGTAGGTTTATCTCACTATGTTATGTTTGTATAAACAATTCAAGAATTTCGTTTTGCACTACAGTTTCTCCAGATTCAGCGTCTTAAATTAAAAATTCGTTTTAATTACCCGATTTAAAAGATGAATCTCTACAGGGGCTTTAGCTACTGAGAAATAGGAGTCTGTACCTTTCACTCATTTAAAAGAGAAGCTTGCAATCAAGCCAACAAGCAATGTGTGCTTGTAAATCAGTATAAATTTTCTGTGTTACGTGCAGCACGCCATGAGTCAGTTCATGGGAGAAGTGGAGAACGTGCGCGTGTTGCTTCACCTACACTCATTCGCACACGACTTCCACCTGCGCACCCTGGGGGGCTACCTGGCCGGGCGGCAGCTCATCTTCAACAGAGGCTACCATCTCTCTGCCTTCCTCGCCAACTTCACGCACTACTACAAGAAGGCTGCCAATTTCGCCCGCAATATGATATACTCCGGTGAGAGATTCGCTTCTTATTTTCTTACGCGTATTGTTCTATAAATTTCATGTGTTTTGCCTTACTAAGCTCGCCCATTCAGGGCGGCTGAGCAGCGGAGACCGCGCTCTGTTATGAAGGTAGTATAGTTTTCCTGTGTGTTACTTTTCGTCTTCTCCATAGGTTGAGCGTAGCGACTCCATACACTCGCTTTCAGCCGTGTATGTGAGCAGCGACTGCTGCCAGATCTTTGGGAGCGTATTTATTTCTAAACTGTGTATAGTGTTATAGTATTCAAGAGTTATCTGTCCCCTCAGGGGGCCCGAGGTTAGGCAATAGGAATAGGTCCTAAGTTAGGTTTCTCTATCGTATGCAATGGGGACTGGCGTCTTCAGGAGGACATTCTTGAGTTGTTTCAGCTATTGATAGACCTTCGGGACTTCTATCGTTCGTGCTCATTTGGCTTCTTTTAATCTTCACACATTCTTCGCTATCTCATCTTTTTTCCTCTTCATTTTTAGCCTATTGTTTACATGTGAAGGATATCCTTTGTTGGAACTCACTTTGTACATAAATTCCTTGTTTTATATAGCCCATACTAAATGTTCCCTTCTCTTCACTCCCTTTCAATCCATGCTTTTTGGTCTACATTGACTAAAGTGGCTTTGATTTGATTTTATAGAAACTGTATACCAATAACAAAGACGAGTCCTACTTACAAATATACGAGTAATTCTTTATGTGTTCAGTGTCTAAATCTCAAGAGTTCCATGTGCTCCTGAAAATTTTACCTCTTTGCATTTCGAGAATCTTCCTCAGATAACCATGAGAACGCCGATAATTATCGACGAGTGTAAATTAAAACTGCTGTATGTCATCATTAGCCCTTGGAACTTCAAAACTGGATTTCTGGATAAATGCAAAATTTCATAGCCCAAAACTTTCCTTCTGACAGGGAGTGTGAGCATCCCGAACACTGGCGTGTCCCCCGACCAGCTCTACAACTACCTGCTGTCCAAGGAGAAGCAGTACCACATGGCAGTCATGAGAATGACGCCCACAGCCACGGACGACTCGCATGACATGGTGAGGCTCCCGAGTTCTAAGTTCTGTGACTCATTTGTTTTATTCCCCTCCACACCATCCATAATATGAGATGTTAACTCATTAATTTAAATGGTAGCGCTATTTCGGGAATTTTTTGTGGAGGTTTTTAAACTGGGGTTCGAAGTTCTTTGACGTAGAAATATACTTTTTTGATGCTTTTCCATATGTGGGGAAAATTACAAAGCAAAGTAGAAGCTGACGTAAATAATGAGATTATGAACATTTGTCTTTGTCATGCTTTTTATTCTCTTGGCATTTTGAATTTTTCTTTATTAGATGGTTTATATTTGGAAAATTCAGTCTCTGGTCTAGTCACTGCCATTTCTTATTATAGTCTTTGGTGTCAATTCGTTTATAATTGATTGCTTAATTTTTCATTCTGAGCACACTTTACTTTTTAGGCGTCTGGTCATAGTTGCACAGACCTTTAACGAAGAGCTCACGCCGAGGTATTTATTTAAATTCGTTTCAATCTTGTGTGCAGCTGGAGACGGAGTATGTACTGGTGCACGTGCACACCTGCTACACACGCCAGCTGCCACACCACCCCAAGCTGGCGGAGGAATACGAGGCAATCCTATTGGTGGCTCGGGACACGAGTAAGACTGGGGGGGTTGCTGCTGGTAAGGAGGAAGAGTTCACGTCCAGCTCGGGCACCACCACCGCGAAGCAGGACAAGGCCATGGCGCCATTACAGCAGGAGCTCGATGCTCAGGAGGCCAATGCCGTGCAAGACGACCAGACGCTTTTCCTCAAGTTTTACTTAATTCTCACCAGCAAACGGTACGTCACTCTCTCTTTAGGTCTACTGCTGTGGTGCACGGTGTAGCGTAACAATGAGTTGTCAGGTCGAGAGAGTAGCCAGCAATATTTAATAATAAATTCGTTGGTTGCGTGTGAAAACTTCCCAGTTCCCCATTCTCGCCTCTCCCGCACCCTACCTTGATTACCTTGGACCTTGGAGTACACAACACGACACATACAGACATCTTTGTAGGATAGTTAGCAGTTTTTCTATGGTCATCTTTGTTAGACGTGCCTCTGTCTAAGAGTTTGTTGTGGCTCACTGCTGCCGAGAAAACTATGTACTTCTCCCTTATTACTAGCATTATTTTTATTTCCATTGTTATTTTGTTTCCATGGGCTTAACATTTTTGTGAGATTGACTTCGCTATGTGATGCGTAAATCCATTGCTCGTCTTTACGATAGGTTTTTATAAAAACCTCTTTAGTCTAACTATTTAAATATTTTTTGATACGGTCATCAGGGCTTGCTGTAGTTGGCGGAAAACGAAAAAATGACAGTTACAGTGCTTCTCTTTTGAATAACGTAAGCTTTGTCTCTACTGAAATTTTTCTCGTGCATGTTACGGCTGGTCTGAGTCGTTGTATGGATAAGCAAATTTTTTCTGTTACTTGCCGTTAAGAACAGAAATTCTGTCAATTTTGAGAGTTTTATTAGCTTACTGCATCTAGAAATTATCGCTATCCAGTTCCACGGTAAGTTCCAAAGAATCTAATACCATTAAGTCTTGAGATGTACGACCGGTAGCAAGCACATCTGTAGCCGACAGCAAGACGCGATATATTATTTTTACTTTGTGTTTGTAACGTTGAATAGTCATTTATTAGACTCTCCAGTGACTGTTTTTTAATGAATGCATCACTTTCAAAGCGTCACTTCCACGCTATGTTTGGTGTTGACGCTGCACCACGTGCAAACACTCGCTTGCCAACAGGAACGTGAGAGGCAGGGTGCACACATTTCAGCATGTTGATCTTAGTACATAGGGTGGATTTATTCTCGAGTTACCAAGTGAAATTTTTGTGCCCAGGGAGCTGTACCCGAGCCACCTACACGTGCAGCCCAGCAGACGACTGAGTGGCTGCCACCGCCGCACCAGCGACCGTTTAGAGGACCCGTCCCCCGCTGTGTGCCTGTCCCCCACGGCCCCCACCG